>JAGFNQ010008069.1:19209-60198 GCA_024364735.1 Boesenbergia rotunda
AGGTGATGCTCTTACATATTATTGTCTCCAAAATTAATTAGGAAAATTGTTTCCTATAGAGTATTTTCTTAAATAAGATTTTCATGAAAATAATATGTGGTTGAATTAAGGGAATCTGTCTCTTAATTTAATAAGATTTGATTTAGAGAAATCAAAGTCTTAAACATATTAATTCGAAATTGATTATGAAATTTAGGAAATTGTTTCCCAAAAATTCCTTGAATAAAGTATGAAATTAGAATTAGGAATCTGATTCCTAATTCAATTAATGAGACTTGATAAATTAAGTCAATACATACTTTATTAAGGAAATCGTTAGTACATGACATAATTATATGTCATGAATGTGCTTAGAAAGAAAGGATGAGACCAAAACCCTTACAAAATATTAAGGCCACACCTTCCATTAATATGGTTAGAACCGGAGTTTTGTTTCTCGTTTGGGTTGATGGACACATCCATGCCCGGCTTGAACCTCAACATGTTCAAACCATGGAATTAGTTTATGATAATATAGTTGGAGTCAGAGGTCAATCCTTAGTTTTGGTTGTTGGACACATCCAAGCCTGACTAAACGGTTGAATGAGCTCCAACCATATTAAAACTATTTCTTGATTAATGGGTCAGCCTTAAGCTTGGAGCATCGATTTGTTGTGCCACAGCCAAGGTCGATGTAAAGAGAGGTGCAGTTGGGTGCTATGTATATTGTTGCATACTTGTTAATGAGTTAACAACCCAATGATTTATGCAAACATTCAATTAGTTGATAGCATAAAGTGATAGTTACATATATGTAATATGTAATCGGTATAATTACCTACCTTCATAGCTAAGAATAACTTGATGGCCCAGCCATGGTTGTTCTTATCTATGGTTGGATATCAACCTATTTGGAGATGTTCCTACGATCTCCCGAATTGATAAAAAGGGTTATTCAATTCAAAAAATAAATAGGATTTAATGAATGTATATTGATGCATTCTTTATCATTCTTATCACATAAACTCAATTTGTATTTCTAGGATAATCACCTGATCATGTCTTCTCTGAATTTGCGTTCCATTTTGGACACCAATAAGCTGACTGGGCCAAACTTCATGGACTGGCTTAGAAACCTGAGGATAGTCCTCAAGGCAGAAAAGCTTGCTTATGTCCTTGAAGAACAACTTCCCAACCGTCCTCCTGAAGATGCAACTCCAGACCAGTTTCCTGAGTTGCTCAACCTGCTGAAGACTGTAGAGCCTTCTGTAAAGCAGGATCAGAAAGACGATACTGTTAGTTGGTTCCTCAAGAAAGGTTCTAAGAGGAAGCCCAAAGAACAAAATAAGGAAGAAGAAAAGGCCAAAAAGACTGAAAAGCACCAAAAGGCACTTGCCATCACTATGGCAAGGAGGGCCACTGGCGAAGAAACTGCAAGGTTTATCTTGAGTCCTTGAAGAGAAGGCATCCGATGCCCCATCCTCTTCAGGTATCTTCGTTATTGAATGTCACTCTATTTCCTCATACACCTGGGTACTTGATACTGGGTGTAGCTCACATATATGTAATGACATACAGGGGCTAAGGAATAGAAGAAGACTCGTCAAGGGAGAAGCGAATTTGCGAGTTGGAAATGGAGCAAAGATTGCTGCTGTTCCATCGGAACATATTTGCTAAAGCTCCCTCTGGACTGTCTTAGAATTGGATAATTGTTATTTTGTTCCTTCGTTAATAAAGAACATTGTATCTATTTCATGCTTGAATGAAAAGGGTTATCATTTAACTTTTAGTAACAATTGTTGTTACATAACTTTAAATGGTGTTCTTTATGGGACGGAACTTTGTGCAATGGTATCTACACGTTAGATTTATCCGGTGACGTTTTCAATATCGAAGTTAGCAACAAACGTGCTCGAATAGATAATCAAATAGACTCCTATACGTGGCATTGTCGTCTTGGCCATGTAAGTAAGAAACGCATGACCAAATTACACCGATGTGGAATTTGGAATCATTTGAACCCGTTCATTTGATACATGCGAATCATGCTTAAAAGGCAAGATGACCAAATTACCCTTTTCCGAAAAGGTAAACCAGTGGGAGAATTGCTTGGTCTAATACATACTGATGTATGTGGACCAATGTCAACTCTTGCACAAGGAGGCTATAGCTACTTCATTACCTTTATCGATGATCACTCATGATTCGGGTATGTGTTCTTAATGAAACACAAATCTGAAGCTTTTGAGAAATTCAAAGAGTTCAGAATGAAGTAGAGAAACAGCTTGGCAAAAGTATTAAGATACTTCGATCCGATCGGGGTGGTGAATACTTAAGTCAAGAGTTTCAAGATTATCTTAGGGACAATGGATATTGTCTCAATGGACTCCGCCTATACACCACAGCATAATGGTGTATCTGAGAGGCGTAACCGAACCTTGATGGACATGGTTAGATCATGATGAATCATGCAACTCTTCCAAAATCCTTTTGGGGCTATGCACTTAAGACAGCTGTTTACTTGCTAAACAGAGTCCCGACCAAGGTAGTCTCTACTACTCCATATGAGACATGGAATAGTAAGAAACCTCACTTAACTCACCTTAAGATATGGGTTGTCCTGCTTATGTGAAGCGGACTGTATCAGACAAATTGGATGCTAAGTCTGATAAATGTCTATTTATTGGATACCCTAAGGAAACAAAGGGTTACCAATTCTATCATCCCTTGGAACAAAAGGTGTTTGTTTCAAGGCATGCTGTATTTCTGAAAAAGAATTTCTTTTACAAGAAAACAGTGGGAGTAATATTGAACTTGATGAAGCTCAAGGAACTCCAATAGACATTACAGAGACACCTAGTCTAGACCCACAACCAATAACTCATAATGATGAGCTATCAGTTGAACCTAAAACAACACCACTTCTCCGTAGGTCTAATAGGACACATAATATTCTAGAGAGATACGGATTTCTCAAAAGTGAATTGAACGACGTGTTACTCATTAGCGATGACTTACCTATCAGTTATGAAGATGTTCTGAAAAATTCAGAAAGGGATAAATGTCTTGAAGCCATGAAGTCGGAAATGGATTCCATGTACGAAAGTCAAGTATGGGACTTGGTTAACCCACCTGAAGGGATTAAGCCCATAGGGTGCAAGTGGGTTTTCAAGAAGAAAACCGACATGAAAGGTAATGTTGTTACCTTTAAGGCTAGATTAGTGGCAAAAGGATATCGTCAGAAACAAGGAATTGATTATGATGAAACCTATTCGCCAGTAGCTATGCTTAAATCCATTCGGATGCTCCTGGCCATAGCAGCTCATTATGCTTATGAGATATGGCAAATGGATGTGAAAATAGTTTTCCTTAATGGAATCCCGCTTGAGGATGTATACATGATACAACATGATGGTTTCACATCGGTTGATAAAACCAAAGTATACAACCTTCGACGATCCATATATGGATTAAAGCAAGCATCCAGGAGCTGGAACATCCGTTTTGATGAGACAATCAAAGAGTTTTATTTCTCACAAAATCCTGACAAACCTTGTGTGTATAAGAAGGTTAGTGGGAGTCGAGTCGTATTCCTAGTGTTATATGTCGATGACATATTACTTAAAGGAAACGATATATCAGTCTTACAGTCAGTTAAAATTTGGTTGTCCAAAACTTTCTCCATGAAAGACTTGGGAGAAGCAACCTATATCCTTGGGATTAGAATCTATAGAGATAGATCAAAACGATTGCTTGGTCTTTCGCAGTCTACATATATAGACCGAGTGCTAAAAAGGTTTAGCATGTCGGAATCCAAGAAAGGTTACCTTCCCATCAGGCATGGGATCAACCTTTCAAAGTTTATGTGTCCGCGCACAGAAGACGAGAGGATTTGCATGAATAAGATTCCTTATGCATCCACGATAGGATCTATCATGTATGCTATGTTATGTACTAGGCCCGATGTATCATATGCTCTGAGCGTCACAAGCAGATACCAGTCTAATCCAGGAATGGATCATTGGGCGACTGTCAAGGCAATCCTCAAGTACTTAAGAAGAACTAAGGATGTGTTCCTAATATATGGAGAAGGAGATATGGTAATACGTGGGTATAAAGATGCCAGTTTCTAGACAGGTAAGGATGACTCCAAATCTCATTCTGGATACGTATTTATTTTGAATGAAGGCACAATAAGTTGGAAGAGTTCCAACCAAGACACCGTAGCGGATTCTACCACGGAAGCGTAATATATTGCAACTTCGGAAGCAGCAAAGGAAGTAGTTTGGATCAAGAAGTTTGTTTCAGAACTTGGTGTGGTTCCAACCATTGATGAAGCAATACCGGTTTATTGCAACAACAATGGAGCTATTGCACAAGCAAAGGAACCAAGGTCTCATCAGCGATCCAAACATGTGCTTCGCCGCTATCATCTGATCAGAGAGATTATAAGTAGGAATGATATACAAATTGAGAAAATTCCCACTTAAAGGAATTTAGCGGATCCTTTAACTAAGGCCTTCCCTCAAAGCAAGTTTGAGGGACATGTTAGAGGCTGTGGTATTGGATACCGTAGCAATTGGCATTAAGCCAAGTGGGAGTTTGTTAGTGATATGAGAGAAGTGTCCTAAGGTAATCGCCTTATGATTGTAATTATTTATTTTAATAAATGAATATTCACTATTTGAGTATACATGTTTATGTATTTGATTGAGATCTTAAACTTATTTACTGAATTTCCGCAATACAATTCACAGCATGAGAGAATTTGTGACGAATTCACAACTAGTGATTATCTCTACATGTGCAATTGTGAAGTATTGAAATTGTCTGTAGTCGATGAATTGATAAATACGGACACTATCAATTCTGTTGAGACTAGCATGGGTTATTCTCTAATCAGCTGATTCTCACTGGCTGGTGACATTGGGATGTCCGGAGATAAACATGAATGCTAGTTAAGCGAACTAGTTATTTGGAGTGACTAGCTGTAAAACTTCATATGGTAGTCTATATATAGACATGTCAGTGAAATTCTTACTGCAGCTTAAATGCGATGTTCCTTTGACTTGCGGTGTTCAAGTCATCTTGGTCATGGAGACTTATACTTTGACATCTGAAGCAAGCATCTCCAAGGAGGTGTGGACCCAGGATGATTGGGTATAAGCCGAAGTGCCCGAAGATGTTTGAACAGCCTACAAAGGATTCACCACTCCTTGCGAGGAGATGTATACCCAAGGCCTATCTTCGGATTGTTACTCGAAGCCTCTGGCCAGAGCATGACATGTTCGGAGTATGAATCTCTTAGATATATGCGTAATTAGAATCCATAGGACGAGAAAACGTTACTTGGGCTAGGTGTGACGTAGTCAGCCTAGTGGGGACTGACACACATAGACCATGTCCTGAACCAAGTGGGTATAAGATGGTGAAGGGAATGGGGCACGATTCATTATAGCTGCTGAAGGGTTTCAGAATTGTTTCTTAGGTCAACCGTTGATCTTTCTATTAATTGGGGATCATGATGTACTACTAGGTGTCACTCATGATCGTTCTATAATTGGTTAATTATAGACGGCCAACATAAATCGAAAGCCTATTTAGTCACTCACACTACGAGTAATCCGAGGGATTTAAAATGAGTTGAAAATTGGATTTTCCAATCAAGAGAGATTAGGTTTGGTTGAGCCAAACGATAAGTCGAATCTGAATTTTTCAGAGACGCATCGGAAGCGTAAAATGGCTAAGTCTTTTGAAGACTTAATAGATGAATTAAATGAGTTTAATTCATTGGGGCGTGGCCTGGATTGGCCGGCCAAAGTGGGTCCCCACCCTCTTTGCTTGGCCGGCCATAACAAAGGGAGGGAACCAAATTGTTTGGTTCAATTTATAAAATTAATCAAGTGTGGTTTGTTTTATAAAATTATGGATGATATAAATTTTTTATATAAACCAAGGTTTGGTTTATTTTTCGTGAAAATTAAAATGAACCATGGATTGGTTTATTTTATTTTATAAAATCAATCATGGATTGATTTACCATGATAAATAAATTTATATAAAAAAGTTTATTTTTCATGGAAATTAAAATGAACCATGGATTGGTTTATTTTATTTTATAAAATCAATCATGGATTGATTTACCATGATAAAGAAATTTATATAAAGAAATTTATATGATAAATTTCTTATGAAAATTTATTCCATAAGAAAAAAGAGACTTGGTTGATTTTTATCATGAATTAAAATATGATTTTAACCATGATATAAAATCAAGACTTGGCATGATGGAATAAGTCATAGAAAATTTATATGATAAATTTATTATGAAAATTTATTCCATAAGAAAAAAGAGACTTGGCGGTTGAGAGACCACTATATAAAGGACCCAAGGCAAGGCTTGGAATTCATTCGAAATAATCCAAGTATTCTTACTTGGGCTCTCTCCCTCTCCTCCCTTTTTCCTCTTGGTCGGCCACAAGCCTCTCCCCCTTCTTGCCGTGAGCACAAGGAGAATCACCGAGGCGATGAAGTTCTTCCGTTGGGACGATCTTCCTCTCCGGCCATCATCACCTTGGGATTGGGCGCAAGTCATCTTCCTCCTTCTCACTGGAATTGTGATTCCGGCCAACCTTGGTGGTGAGTTTTTCTGATGTGATTACTTCTCTCTTGGTTTTTGTTGCGTTCTCAGAGAATCTAGTAGTTCTCAAGAACACGAAACTCGTGGCTTTGCGAAGTCATCCCAAAGATACTCGACGTGGACGCGAATAGAGGCGGAGCTTCCGAGGGACGCTTACGGTTGGATCTCATCCCTTTCTTCGAGTTACGCGAGGTAACAAGTAAATTAGTTTACGTTTCTGCAAAATTTTAAATATATGATCATGTCTACACAACATAAGGTTGCATGCTTAGATATGTGGTTAAATAATTTGAGAAATTATTTATGCTAATCCTTCCGCTGCACGTAATTAATTTTAAAATTATGAACCCGCATCCATGTCAACATGCACCCAGTCCCAACAGATGGAGCTCGGTTAAGTGTAAAATGAGCCGTCTCTAGAGTGAATCTCCAAAAGGAAGTAGGAAGATCTGTCTGACTCATCACCGATCGTACCATATCTAATAGAGTATGATTTCTCCGCTCGGAGACACCATTCCACTGTGGTGTTCCAGGTGGAGTGAGTTGGGATATGATCCCACACTCTGCTAGATGGTCACGAAACTCTTGGCTAAGGTATTCACCACCTCAATCTAATCGAAGCATCTTAATACTTTTGCCAAGTTGGTTTTGTACTTCACTCTTGAATTCTTTGAACTTTTCAATGGATTCCGATTTGTGTTTCATGAGATACACATAGTCATACCTACTGATATCATCAGTGAAAGTGATGAAATACTGTAGCCTCGTCTAACAGCGATATTGAAGGGGCCACATACATCAGTATGTATGAGTCCTAACAAATCTGTCGCTCTTTCACCATGTCCACTAAATAGAGTCTTGGTCATCTTGCCTAGAAAACAAGATTCACATGTCTCATATGATTCAAAATCAAATGAGTCTAGTAATCCATCCTTATGGAGCTGGGATATGCGACTCTCATTTATATGTCCTAAGAGACAATGCCAGAGATATGTTTGGTTCAAATCATTTGATTTGAACCATTTGGTATTTATGTTATAGATTGGGTTTTCTAGATCTAGAACATAGAGTCCATTCATAAGTGGTGCATTACAATAGAACATGTCATTTAGCATTATAGAACAATATTTGTCCTTTATGATAAATAAAAAGCCTTTCTTGTTCAAACAAGATACTGAAATTATGTTCTTAGTTAATGCAGGTACATAAAAGCACTCTTCTAGTTCTAAGATAAGCCCAGTCGGCAAAGACAAGAATATGTTCCTACAGCAATGGCAGCAACTCTTGCTCCATTGCCTACTCATAGGTCTACTTCGCCCTTTGTCAATGATCTAGCTCTTTGAAGGCCTTGCACATTAGTACAAATGTGAGAAGCACATCCGGTATCTAATACCCAAGAAGAAGAGATAGATAGATTGACTTCTATAACAAAAATACCTGAGGCTTAAGTCTCACTTCTTTTCTTCTTTACTTCCTCCAAGTAATGTTTGCAGTTCCTCTTCCAATGTCCGGTCTCACCACAGTGGAAGCAGGTCCCTTCCTTAGGCACCTTACCTTTAGCCTTGGATGTAGTAGAGTTGGACTTGCCTTTGGCTTGGGTCTTACCCTTGCCTTTAGGCTTCCATTTGCCTTTGCCCTTGTTTATCATCAGTACATTACTGGTCTTGGTTTTCTTGAGATTGGGTTCAGCAGTTCTCAACATGCTGAGCATCTCAGGCAAAGGTTTGTCAATTTCATTCATGTTGTAGTTCATGACAAATTGATTGTACCCTTCCGGCAACGATTGCAGGATAAGGTCTGTTGCCAATTCTTGGCCCAGTGAAAATCCTAGTCTTTCAAGGTTCTCGACATACCCAATCATCTTGAGTACGTGAGTTCCTACAGGAGTTCCTTCTTGCATCTTGCATGCAAACAGGGTTTTAGACACCTCAAACCGCTCGTGCCTAACTTGCCCTTGATATAGTTGCTTTAGATGCTCAACCATATCATGTGCATTCATGTTCTAATGTTGCTTCTAAAGCTCAGAGTTCATGGTAGCAAGCATAAGACATGATACATCAAGTGCATCATCCTGATGCTTCTTGTAAGCATCCTTTTCGGCACAGATGGCGGTAGCTGTAACGACCCGGCCCTGTCTGACTGTTGGCCGTGTCGTTACTCTACTACTAGTGGTCTTCCCGCCCCTGGCCAGCGGGTTTTTGCCTTCCCCAGGATTCGAACTCTAGACCTCCAGGCTAATGTATTAGAGTTCCTAACTAATCCTGGTAACCAATTGAGTTGATACCAACTGTAGCGACCCGCCTTCTCTACCTTAGACGGACCGTTACTTGTCTACTTCTTGACTCTAATGCACGACTAAAAATGCGGAACTTTCTTAAACTTGTATTTAAATCTATCTAAGAATGATATTCTAACATTAATAGTCATGCATGATACAATGACACACTTCCTTTCTCTAAAATTCGTAAAGAAAATACTTATTGGAACTTGCCCTGCCCAGTCGACCTAGCTGCCCCAGTCGACCTGGCCAGGTTGACCTGGCAGCTCCAGTCGACCTGGCAGAAGGGTCGTCTTGCTTCCGGGGCTACTGTCCAGTCGACCTAGCGTGCCCAGGTCGACTGGCACGCCTGGGGGTGAGTCTCCAACACCATTCAAGCAATTCTAACCATTTAAACTCATCACACAAGGTTCTATAACATTACTAAAGCATTATGGAATATGAATGCAACTTTTCTAAGCATATTTAAAGCAATAAAAACTTAATTCAAAAGGAGACTAACAACATCTTGGCACATGCATCAAATAGCTCCATCAAAGTATCGATATTCAAAACTACTCACGCTCATACTCATCCAATGCAATCATAAGGATATATATACTAAATAGAATGACATGGAATCTTTACTCGTGGTTTTAAGACATGCAAAATATCTAAAACGCAAATACTTGGATAAATTCTATGTGATCTAACTTAAACTAAGAATCTGTAACAAATGCACTTTAAAATCTTTTATTCATCTTGTCCCAAGGACCTCTCCAAGGTCAGCCACCACACACACGTCACTCAGCACCGCCTCGTCGCCTTCCTTCAGAATTGCTTGCCTTTACCTTCACCTGCAGCAAGAGGAAATGCAACTAATAAGCATAAAGCTTAGCAAGTACTATCTAGCTCACAAAATCTCGAAATGTGCAAGCATGCTTTTTAAACAATGTGAAATCACATGAGATACTTTTATGCTTAAAAGAAACACTAAAACATGTATAACTCAAAACATGCATACTCAAGCATTAATAAGTCTTAACTCACTTTTTCTTGGCTTAACTTGAAACTTTAGCAATTTTTTAACTTTAAATCTTTCTTTAACTTTTAGAAAACTTCCTTAAACTTTAGAAAAACTTTGCTAAAGCATATACTTGAAAATAATAACTCACTTGGATCCACTTAAGACGTAAGTACCATCTTATGCGCGTTCCTTAAAAGGTTGGGGTAGCGAGCCACCAATCCTAATAGAGCAGACCTTGGTCTACCAGGGCCAAGACCTTGGAATTGGACACCTGGATTTCTTTAACGACGCCCTTGGACGCCGGGTACTGGCCTTAGAAAATAAAATACTTACTTTTTCTTATCTTGAATGCCTTGGCATTTTAACGAGCACCTTGTGTGCCCAAATCCCTAAGTCTTGACCTTTGGGGATTTCTTAAGGTCTTGGCCTTTTCTTTTCTTATCTTTACCTTCTCTTTTCTTTTCTCATAACTTTTCTTAGACCCTAACCTCATATAGGGTACTTAATTAAACTTATACAAGCATGGATTAAACTAGGGTTACATGCAAAATCATAAACTAAAGGAAAATTGCATTTTTAACTTTCTAACAGGAAAAACTTACGAAAAACCGCCTCTTACTGCAGGTGAGCAGTACTTACCTTGATTTCTTTGGACTTACAACCAAAATTGACATCTAGGGCTCGGGAGAAACTTGAGATCTCGATGAACCGTTGGCGCCTACGCGTTCCTCTCGTCGAGACGAACGAAACGCTCCGCACTCCTTGATTCTTCCTTGGCCGGCGCCCCCTTAGAAGAGGAGAGGAGGTCTTGGTGTCGGCGTGCACACAAGAGAGGGGAAGAGGGGCGGCGTGCGTGCGGCTTGGGCGAGGAAGAGGGCTTTAGTTGAGAGAAATAAAATTTCTCTCTTTAATTATCTATTTATACTTAGGGTATTTAAGTCCAACTTATAACTTAACTTAATATCTCTCTATTTTCTTTCAGGACACCCCTGCTGGGGCTCCTGGTTAACCCGACCAACTTAAGTCGTTGGTCCCATGGGAGGTCTCGGGTTCAAAACTCGTCCAGGCAACTTTTTGCCGAAAACTCTATTTCTTTTAATAAAAATACTAAACGGACTCGGAAAATTCCATAAAAATATTCTAAAAATTCCTAAAAATATCTAGAATATTTCTAAAACATTTTTAAATAGTTCTAAGGACTTTAAGAACTTCAATATGGAAATTTCGGGGCGTTACAATCCCCCATACCTTATAAAAAGTTCGTCCTCGAACTTAAAAAATTTCTGGATATTTTTCTCTCATGCTGTCTTCACGTTCCCAAGTAGCTTCCTCATGCTTTTGATTCTCCCAGATGACCTTCACTAGTGGCACTTCTTTATTTCTTAATCTTTTAATTGCTTTGTCCACTATCTATGTCGGTCTGCTCTCATAGCTAAGATCTTCTTGGATCTGTACTGACTGAGGCTGAATCAATTGGCTAGGATCGTGAATACACTTCTTTAGCATAGAGACATGAAATGTACTGTGGATAGCTGACATATCCTCTGGTAAGTCCAGCTCATATGCTACCTTACCAACCCTCTTTATGATCTTGTAGGGTCCTATGTAGCGAGGACTTAGCTTGCCCTTTTTGCCAAATCTCATCACTCACTTCATAGGAGCGACCTTGAGGAATACTGAATCTCCAACTTGGAATTCCAGTGGCCTACGGCGTGTGTCAGCATAACTTTTCTGTCTACTCTGGGTAGTCTCAATCCTCTGGCGGATCGTCTGGATAGCCTGAGTGGTCTCATCTACAAGCTCAGTCTGGCCGCCTATTTCTGACTTCGTCTCTTTCTTTTCACCAGCTTCTTGCCAACATATGGGTGATCTGCATTTTCTGCCATACAATGCCTCATAAGGTGCCATCCTGATGGTGACCTGATAGCTATTGTTGTAGGCAAACTCAGCTAAGCACAGAAATTTGCACCAACTACCTTTAAAGTCTAACACACAAGCCCTGAGCATGTCTTCTAAAATCTGATTTACTCTCTCTGTTTGTCCATCTGTCTGGGGATGGAAAGCTGTGCTGAACTGAAGTCTGGTGCCTAGGGCGTCCTGAACACACCTCCAAAAATGGGAGATGAACCGCCCATCTCTGTCAGAAACGATCGACTTCGGAACTCCGTGAAGCCTGATCACTTCTTTCACGTACAGCTGTGCTAACTGCTCTACCGAATTCGATAACTTGATGGCTAGGAAGTGGGCAGACTTGGTCAATCTGTCCACTATCACCCATATTGCATCGTGTCCATGGGTGGTTCTTGGGAGACCTATGATAAAATCCATGGATATCTCTTCCCACTTCCACTCTGGAATGGGAAGAGGCTGCAGAACTCCTCCTGGTCTCTGGTGCTCTGCTTTGACTCTCTGGCAGGTCAAGCAGGTACTGATATATCTGGCCACGTCTCGCTTGAGTCCAGACCACCAGAACCTTTGCTTTAAATCTTGGTACATCATGGTAGAACCAGGATGCATAGAGTACGGGGTACTGTGGGCTTCTTCTAAAATATTCTTTCTTAGTTCCTCATCATTGGGGACGCAAAGGCGGTCTCCAAGATAGAGGATGCCACTATCTGATACTCGAAACTCTGAATTTTCTGCCTCTTGGATCTCCTGCTTGATCTTCTGGATCTCTGGGTCTTGACTTTGCTTTCTTTGTATATCCACAAGCAGGGTTGACTCTAGAGTCAATGCAGAAAGTTGCCCAATTATTATCTCGACTCCAAAATCCTTTATTTCTTTCTGAAGTGGTAGAGACAGTAATGATAGGGGCATCAGTGCTGCACAGGATTTTCTGCTCAGTGCATCTGCCACTTTATTAGCTTTACCTGGGTGGTAGAGGATTTCACAGTCATAATCTTTGACCAACTCTAGCCACCTGCGCTGCCTCATATTCAGATCCTTCTGAGTGAAGAAGTACTTCAAACTCTGATAATCTGTGAAGATTCTGCACTGCACTCCATACAGGTAGTGTCTCCAGAGCTTCAGTGCAAAAACCACAGCTGCTAGCTCAAGGTCATGAGTAGGGTAATTCTTCTCATAGTCCTTGAGCTGTCTGGAGGCATATGCTATTACTTTACCGTCTTGCATGAGGACAGCTCCAAGGCCCATCTTGGATGCATCACTGTAGATGTCAAAGGCCTTGTCACTCTCTGGAACAGTCAGGATGGGAGCACTAGTAAATCTTTTCTTCAGTTCTAGGAAGCTGTGCTCGCATTTATCTGACCACTCAAACTTCTGATTCTTTCTGGTCAGGACTGTGAGAGGAGAGGCTATTCTGGAAAAGTCCTCCACAAATTTTCTGTAATATCCTGCCAGGCCTAAGAAGCTTCTGATTTCACTGGCATTCTTGGGTCTACACCAGTTACTGACTGCTTCTATCTTGGCTGGATCAACTTGAATGCCTTCTTTGGATACAATGTGACCTAGGAAGGTCACCTGATCTAGCCAAAACTCACACTTTGAGAATTTTGCATAGAGCTTCTCCTGCTGAAGGATCTGCAGCACTATCCTCAAGTGTGTAGCATGGTCCTCTGGAGTCTGTGAGTATATGAGAATATCATCAATAAATACAATGACGAATTTATCGAGATACTCCCTGAAGATGTGGTTCATCAGCTCCATGAAGACTGCTGGAGCATTGGTTACTCCAAAATGCATCACTACAAATTCGTAGTGGCCGTATCTTGTCCTGAAGGTCGTCCTGGGGATGTCACTTTCTTTAACCTTTAGCTGATGATACCCAGAACGCAGATCTATCTTCGAGAACACTGTAGCCCCTTTGAGTTGATCAAATAAATCATCTATTCTAGGAAGGGGGTACTTGTTCTTGATGGTTACCTTGTTCAGAGCTATGTAGTCTATGCACAGACGCATAGACCCATCCTTCTTCTTGACGAAAAGTACAGGAGCTCCCTGTAACGCCTGCCTTTTTTCCACACCTCGTGGTGTGGCGAGGGAGGCGGCGTTACGCTAAACATACATGTACTTATATCTTAATGCAGCGGAAACATATATTTTTTTTTCTAAACATGCTTATAATCATGCAACTAACACATGGAACATTCATACATGGCATCATATCATAACTTAATCATTTCATAACTTTATTCATAATCATCATAAGTAGGATGTACTTATCCCTAAAGGTAGCATCATAAGTCTTAAGTCATCTATTAGTCATAACCATAAAACGTAATACAAGAATCTTCTGCCAAGTCACTGCTACACACACACATGCTTCTGCCTCCCCTGCGGCTTCCCTTAATAGCTTCTTGGTTGATCTGCGGTACGAGGAAAATAAAACTATAAGCACATAGGCTTAGTAAAACCCCTTTCCTACTCACTAAAATCATTCGTTGCTTCATCATAAATATATCAAACATCTGACATAACATAACTTCTAGCATAAACATAAGCATAGTCATACATGGCATAAATGAACATACATAAACATGACTTAATATATCAAGCAACGTATACATGACATAAAGCATACCTACCTGAACATAAAACATACTTATACATGGCATAATCTTTACCATACATGAACATAATGCATTTCTTATACATGACATGATTCTTAGCATACTTACACATAATGCATACTTATTCATAACATGATTCTTAGCATACTTACACATAATGCAAACTTATTCATGACATACAATCTGAGTATAAATACAAACATGAAATATACCTACCTTGGCGCGATGCATAACATAGATGTATGAATGAGTCTAATGCATTTACTACATAAGGATGCTTAGTTTTGAAATTATACTTTTCAATGCTTAACATAACATCATTGGGGTCCCTGGCTTGTACCACATACATACTTCATAGCGCGCATCCCTAAGTAAATACGAGGTAGCTAGCCTCGACCTACTAGGGTAAGGACAGCATAGTCGGTAGTCCTAGAACCGGGGCGTTCTTAAGGTACCCATCCCTTAGACCCTTACTTCGGTCCGGTACAAGCCTTATGCATGAAACTAAACATGCATGCATCATCATTCATACTTGTCATTCATACTTATCATTCATACTTATTTCATATCATCGTTATGCCTTCATCATTCATACTTATCATTCATGCTTACTTATCATTCATGCTTATAATTAAGGCATAACTATCATCTTCATTCTTGCTTATCATTCTTTGTTCATAAAATAGAACATACATACATAATTATGTTTCTAGTCATAATCTTGTCCGAGTTCATAAAGCTTGCATGATCATGATACAAAATCAACATACATCTCATACAAGATACATTTTACCTTACATACATGATCCTAGTATCTATCATAAGACATGAATGGTAAGCTACATATAAACCTAACACATATTACTAGGATTCATAGCATTCATCACAAAACATGCATATAATTTCATGAGTCATATTTCATTATCAGCATTTATCAACATACATGCATTATTCTATACATCATAATATACTCCTACATAACTTTCATGTAATCATGGTATATGATCTAAATATTCATGATTAAAACATAACCTAAAATCAACCATACAAGTCATGTCACATAACACATAAACTAAGGCTTTAGTCATATGGAAGCCCTTACATCATGCTTAACCATGTACTAGCATCATGGGAACTTATAAATATGCATTTTTGAGATCTTAACCCAACCCAAACCCTAGGGTTGGGTCTTGGCCGAAAGTCTCAAGGACCATGGGTCCATGGAAAATTTGCCTAGACCATGATTACATCTCTTACCTACATATCATGCCATAGAAAAATTTATTTGAATCCTTGCTTGGACTTAACTCCAAGTCATAGACCTAAAACCCAAGTTGGCTGACAACCCTAGAAGGGTAACAAGCCCATGGAAGAGTTCATTTAACACCATTCTTACCCATAAGGTATCATAAGAACCATATTAATCATGCTTGGAAAGGTTGGAGTTTCCCTTAGCCTCTTGACCTTGATGTGGCCGAAACATATAAGGGTAGCAAGCCCCTAAAAATTTCATATAAATCCCTATTATCTTCCATACTACTTCATAGTAAGACATACTAAACATGCTTGAGGAATTTAAAATTAAATCCCTAGCCCTATACTTAATATGGCCGAAACCCTAGAAGGGTCTTAGGGCATCCAAAAATTTCCCTACATCATAATCCATGTCTTACATAATATCATGGAACATTTAAGAGCACAAAAGAGAATTTACAACATCCCTAGGCCTAAACCAAGGGTCTTGGCCGAAAGTTCCCTAAGCCCTAATCATGGATTTTCCCAACATATCATGCCAACAAAACCTAGATCATGATAAATATCTTGAAAGCTATCATACCACAGGTGAGGGGGGGTTTACCTTCCTTGATCTCGCTTACAAAATTCGAATCGAAGATAACAAGAGAACCTTCTTGTCTCTAAACTTTCCTTAGTCCTTGTGTCCTTGTAGGGGCTTTAGATCTTCAAGATGGGGGTCCTTGGTGGAACTTTTCTCAAGGGGGAAGAACACTTGAGTTTTCGGCCAAGTAAGGAGAAAGAAGAAGAAATGAAGAAAAAGAAGAAAGTTGTAACTTCCTTTCTATTTATACTTTTTGAAAAGGGGTGAGTGAAGAGGCATGATGTCTCTTCGCTTGGTGACTCTTCACTTCCTACACCTTCACTAACATCCGCTTCATTCCCTCATAGAACTCCCTTGCTAGGTGAATTGGTTAGTGCATACTTGGTTATACAAGAGGGCCAAGGTTCAATCCTTGGTGCATGCACTAATTTTCTATTTTACTTCTAATTTATTCCTTATCATTTTCGAAAATTCCCTAAAATTCCCCCATAATTATGTTAATATTTTTCATTACAATCCTTCTATTTTTATATAAAATTTTACCTAAAACTACCCATAATAATGGTACTAGAATACCCCTATAAGGCCCCTTAGTATTCTAGTCTCTCAATTTAATTAAGAGCACGTTGATTTCTAGGCTAAGGTTTGCACTAATATTCCTAGATTCTTTGGAAAATTATCTAGACCTGTTTAATATTTTTAGGAAAATATTAAGAGCATTTTCCGGGTCGTTACAATCCTCCATACCTCTTGAAAGTTCGTCCTCGAACTTAAAATAGTTCCGGGTACTCACATCCTACCCTAACATTCTCCAACTTCTGATCCCTCGTTTGACCTATGCCAACCACATGTGCTAGAACCCAGTATATCCCTTATCTAGCATCCTTTCTGCCTTGAGAGTCGGTACTAGTGTCTTTAATAGCCTTATAATGTAATTATATAATTATTATAATTATGGGTAAACCTTATAATAGTATGCATATTAGTTTACATTATGAGTTGTGAATCATATTATATGATAAGTGAGATCATATTTATTATATCACCAACTTTATTTTATCCAGTCTCATTAAGTCTATTACTCTACCTTCTAGCCATGCTTTTCTTCATAAAGGATAATATGAGTTATTGTTATACCTCCCCCATATTAAATTCTAAATTATTTAATTACTACCTATTACTACCTATATACATATATATATATGTATATATATATATGTATATAAATAAAAGAAAGTATCGTTCATGTTCACATATCTTACCAGTACTTGCCATTATCTATCATAAGACATCATTCATATTTACATACTCTAGAAGCATAACATATCATAAGAGTGCTTACTATCATAAAATATACCGAATGATACTTACTTGGAAGCGGCAGGAAGGAGGCTTGATGTGTGTGTAGTGAGATGACAATGGCTCTGATACCAACCTGTATCGCCCGCCTTTTTCCCACACCTCATGGTGTGGCGAGGGAGGCGGCGTTACGCTAAACATACATGTACTTATATCTTAATGCAGCGGAAACATATATTTTTTTTCTAAACATGCTTATAATCATGCAACTAACACATGGAACATTCATACATGGCATCATATCATAACTTAATCATTTCATAACATTATTCATAATCATCATAAGCAGGATGTACTTATCCCAAAAGGTAGCATCATAAGTCTTAAGTCATCTATTAGTCATAACCATAAAACGTAATACAAGAATCTTCTGCCAAGTCACTGCTACACACACACATGCTTCTGCCTCCCCTGCGGCTTCCCTTAATAGCTTCTTGGTTGATCTGCGGTACGAGGAAAATAAAACTATAAGCACATAGGCTTAGTAAAACCCCTTTCCTACTCACTAAAACCATTCGTTGCTTCATCATAAATATATCAAACATCTGACATAACATAACTTCTAGCATAAACATAAGCATAGTCATACATGGCATAAATGAACATACATAAACATGACATAATATATCAAGCAATGTATACATGACATAAAACATACCTACCTGAACATAAAACATACTTATATATGGCATAATCTTTATCATATATGAACATAATGCATTTCTTATACATGACATGATTCTTAGCATACTTACACATAATGCATACTTATTCATAACATGATTCTTAGCATACTTACACATAATGCATACTTATTCATAACATGATTCTTAGCATACTTACACATAATGCAAACTTATTCATGACATACAATCTGAGTATAAATACAAACATGAAATATACTTACCTTGGCGCGATGCATAACATAGATGTATGAATGAGTCTAATGCATTTACTACATAAGGATGCTTAGTTTTGAAATTATACTTTTCAATGCTTAACATAACATCATTGGGGTCCCCGGCTTGTACCACATACATACTTCATAGCGCGCATCCCTAAGTAAATACGAGGTAGCTAGCCTCGACCTACTAGGGTAAGGACAGCATAGTCGGTAGTCCTAGAACCGGGGCGTTCTTAAGGTACCCATCCCTTGGACCCTTACTTCGGTCCGGTACAAGCCTTATGCATGAAACTAAACATGCATGTATCATCATTCATATTTGTCATTCATACTTATCATTCATACTTATTTCATATCATCGTTATGCCTTCATCATTCATACTTATCATTCATGCTTACTTATCATTCATGCTTATAATTAAGGCATAACTATCATCTTCATTCATGCTTATCATTCTTTGTTCATAAAATAGAACATACATACATAATTATGTTTCTAGTCATAATCTTGTCCGAGTTCATAAAGCTTGCATGATCATGATACAAAATCAACATACATCTCATACAAGATACATTTTACCTTACATACATGATCCTAGTATCTATCATAAGACATGAATGGTAAGCTACATATAAACCTAACACATATTACTAGGATTCATAGCATTCATCACAAAACATGCATATAATTTCATGAGTCATAATTTCATTATCAGCATTTATCAACATACATGCATTATTCTATACATCATAATATACTCCTACATAACTTTCATGTAATCATGGTATATGATCTAAATATTCATGATTAAAACATAACCTAAAATCAACCATACAAGTCATGTCACATAACACATAAACTAAGACTTTAGTCATATGGAAGCCCTTACATCATGCTTAACCATGTACTAGCATCATGGGAACTTATAAATATGCATTTTTGAGATCTTAACCCAACCCAAACCCTAGGGTTGGGTCTTGGCCGAAAGTCTCAAGGACCATGGGTCCATGGAAAATTTGCCTAGACCATGATTACATCTCTTACCTACATATCATGCCATAGAAAAATTTATTTGAATCCTTGCTTGGACTTAACTCCAAGTCTTAGACCTAAAACCCAAGTTGGCCGAAAACCCTAGAAGGGTAACAAGCCCATGGAAGAGTTCATTTAACACCATTCTTACCCATAAGGTATCATAAGAACCATATTAATCATGCTTGGAAAGGTTGGAGTTTCCCTTAGCCTCTTGACCTTGATGTGGCCGAAACATATAAGGGTAGCAAGCCCCTAAAAATTTCATATAAATCCCTATTATCTTCCATACTACTTCATAGTAAGACATACTAAACATGCTTGAGGAATTTAAAATTAAATCCCTAGCCCTATACTTAATATGGCCGAAACCCTAGAAGGGTCTTAGGGCATCCAAAAATTTCCCAACATCATAATCCATGTCTTACATAATATCATGGAACATTTAAGAGCACAAAAGAGAATTTACAACATCCCTAGGCCTAAACCAAGGGTCTTGGCCGAAAGTTCCCTAAGCCCTAATCATGGATTTTCCTAACATATCATGCCAACAAAACCTAGATCATGATAAATATCTTGAAAGCTATCATACCACAGGTGAGGGGGGTTTACCTTCCTTGATCTCGCTTACAAAATTCGAATCGAAGATAACAAAAGAACCTTCTTGTCTCTAAACTTTCCTTAGTCCTTGTGTCCTTGTAGGGGCTTTAGATCTTCAAGATGGGGGTCCTTGGTGGAACTTTTCTCAAGGGGGAAGAACACTTGAGTTTTCGGCCAAGTAAGGAGGAAGAAGAAGAAATGAAGAAAAAGAAGGAAGTTGTAACTTCCTTTCTATTTATACTTTTTGAAAAGGGGTGAGTGAAGAGGCATGATGTCTCTTCCCTTGGTGACTCTTCACTTCCTACACCTTCACTAATATCCGCTTCATTCCCTCATAGAACTCCCTTGCTAGGTGAATTGGTTAGTGCATACTTGGTTATACAAGAGGGCCAAGGTTCAATCCTTGGTGCATGCACTAATTTTCTATTTTACTTCTAATTTATTCCTTATCATTTTCGAAAATTCCCTAAAATTCCCCCATAATTATGTTAATATTTTTCATTACAATCCTTCTATTTTTATATAAAATTTTACCTTAAACTACCCATAATAATGGTACTAGAATACCCCTATAAGGCCCCTTAGTATTCTAGTCTCTCAATTTAATTAAGAGCACCTTGATTTCTAGGCTAAGGTTTGCACTAGTATTCCTAGATTCTTCGGAAAATTATCTAGACCTGTTTAATATTTTTAGGAAAATATTAAGAGCATTTTCCGGGTCGTTACACTCCCCAGGGTGAATGACTCGGGCGAATGAAGCCCTTGTCTAGTAGCTCCTGGAGTTGCTCTTGTAATTCCTTTAACTCTGCTGGAAACATACGATATGGGGCCTTCGAGACCGGACCGGTACCTGGTACTAGCTCGATCTCGAATTCCACTTCTCTGTTGGGAGGTAGTCCAGGTAGTTCTTCTGGGAATACTTCTGGATACTCACAGACTACGCGTACATCCTCCTGCTTGCGCTCTTCCTTTGCTTCTATGTCCACTATGCGTGCAAGAAAACCAGCACACCCTTGTTCTAGCATCTGGTGGGCTACCAAGGCTGAGAGGAATTTCTGAGTCTTCCTCCTTGGGGCTCCTTGAAATTCGAACGGTGGTTCTCCTTCTGGACTGAAAACCACCTTCCTCCGGTGACAGTCCACTGAAGCGCTGTACTTACTGAGGAAATTCATGCCCAGTATGACGTCGAAGTCTTGCATCGCAAGGACTATTAGATCGACATATAGCTCTCGGTCTGAAATCTTGATTGACACAGCCCGGAGCCACTGGGTGGATTCCATGATTTCCCCTGAAGGGAGGGTTGTCAGGAATCTGGACTCCCAACACTCTGCAGGCACCTGTAACTTACTAGCAAAAGGTACTGATACGAAAGAATGGGTCGCCCCAGTGTCAAACAGTGTAGTAGCTAAATGCTGAAAAATAACTATTTGACCTGTTACGACCGTGGAGGCGCTGGCAGCTTCTTCCTTCGTGAGGGAAAAGACTCTGGCATTGGTTGAAACTGGTGCTGCTTCCAACCTTCCCTGACTGATCTGAGGTCTCTCCAGTATAGTAGGCATGTAATGTAACTGAGGCTTGCCTCCATACTGTACGGACTGCTGAGGAAGTACCTTAAACTTGTTTGGGCAGTCTTTGGATCTGTGTCCCTCTTGTCCACATGAGTAGCATCCAGTTACACCCAAAAGGCATGCTCCTGGATGGGTCCTCCCACACTTAGGACAAGGTGGATACCTAGCTTGCTTGTTCTCTGGGTTTCCTTTTTGGCTGCCAGGTCACTGCTTCCTTTTGTGGTTCTTGTTCTTCCAGTTCTGGTTATTTGGCTGAGGCTTCTGGCCTCCTGTTGTCTTGTTCTCAATCAGGACCGGCTTCTGCTGTGTTTGTTGTGCCTTGATGCTATTCAGATAATGCTCTGAGTATCTGACATAGATCAGAGCAATTCATGAAAATAACAATTGTCATCTTATAATTGTTACGTGTTTATTATCACAAGTAAATGTATAATTTTGTTAAGTATAAATCTTCCTTTGGGTCGATTAATACTGGTATAAATATATACATTTACATCTTAATTAATACTTGAATAATATCTCAATATTTCAAATAAAATTAAATTCAAATAATAGAGGTCACTTTGGTGACATATAATTTAAATTTAACTTAATTTAAAATAATAGATATTAATGGACCCATATAATCCATTCAAAATTTTAAATCTATATTATAAAATAAGTTAATTAAATTATTTTAAACAAATAACTTAATTAAATTATTTTATCTAAATAATTAAATTGATTGGATTATTATTAAAAGGGATAATATAAGGATAATAATATCCAAAATGCTTAATGAAAAATATTTCTGCCACCAAAACATTTAATAATTTAATATTCAAAATTATTAAAATAATGGATGCCAACTTTTTCACGTTTAAACAGAGGTCACACCACGTTTAAATTTGCCATATTAGTGGATGCCAAATTTTAATTTGGCAGTATAATTCATTAAATTATAGTGAATGCTTAAACGTGGTGTGCGGTTCCAATTTGAAATTGAAACGGTGCCCTGTTTAATTCCTAACACGCGAAAAAAAACCGAAATGGACAGCACACAGACAACCAAAACGTGGCCATTCCATGAACGTGGTATCCTTTAAAACCACCAATTTTCTAAAACAGTACAGTTTGTGAAACTGAAACATTCATGTGGTATTCATTAAATCCACCAATTTTCTAAAACCGTAAGTTTTTTTTTTTTTTTTTGA
Organism: Boesenbergia rotunda; assembly: GCA_024364735.1. Taxonomy (NCBI): domain Eukaryota; kingdom Viridiplantae; phylum Streptophyta; class Magnoliopsida; order Zingiberales; family Zingiberaceae; genus Boesenbergia; species Boesenbergia rotunda. The sequence continues at coordinate 42,136 of JAGFNQ010008069.1, forward strand.
AACTGGAACATTCATGTGCTAAATCGATGACTATTTCGCCGTCGTTCCTTCTGGCCGAAACACCATCATCAACCGGCAGTCCATAAAAAAAATACCAACGCCGTGCCATTACGGTGATAATTTCCAGTCATCACTGGATCATCATGATCACCAGATGCTAACGGAAATCGGCCAAGAATTTCGCCGATGTATACTTTATTTCGGCAGCCCGACCAAATAAAGAAACAAAAAAGGAGTTCTTACGGAACTCAACAATCACCAGGATACATGATGAACAAGATTGTCAGACAAATTGCCGACGTACGAGAATCAAAATAGAAAAATTTCTTAAGAATTGGAAATAGATTGCTCTGATACCAATTGTAGAAATCAATCTTAAGTTAAGAGATCTTCATGAACAATCTTAATCTCTATTCAACTCTTAAGAAACAATAAGCATGATGATTAACCAAAGTTGCGGAAGCGTACCGGAATCCATTTCTTGCAATCGATCCTCGGAGATGATCTTCAATCTGCAGAATTCCTTAGGTTTCCGAAGAGTTTTGTCGATGGGAAACAAAACAAAAGCATCGTCTGCAAACTGGGACCATAACCTCCTATTTATAGAATCCAAAGGTTGCCTTTTTCTAATTTGGCCCCTCAACAAATTAGAATTAGCACATGGTATCCACAATATTTTATTCATAACAATTAAGCCCTTCCGTCAAATTACTTAATTCCAAAATTTAGATCACAATATTTGTGACTTATTTAATTGATGACATACAACATTTATAATTTACAATTATGACCCTAAAATTCTAACAATCTCCCACTGGGTCATATGCGTAAACTTATAAATGTGTTAACCTTAGTGAGCTCAAAAACTTTTGTCATCATAACCATAGGGCTTCCTTAACAATCTCGTCCATTAATTATATAGACATAGGATCAATGCAGTCTTCGTTGTATTTTTCACAACTAAACCATCAATGGTCACATATATCAATACAATCAAATGACATAGATCAATTATGAATTTGTGGCATGAAAATTACATGCAAGGTGATCTATTCATGTCAATTTTCAACTGGTCCTCCTTAACCAAAGTGAGATCAAAACTTTAACTTTAGTTATACAAAGTGGAATGAAGTAAACATTAAACTTTATATCTGATCAGAAAATCTCTAAATACATAAGTTTCAGAGACATAACCAAACATATATAGAAAACAGATATAGTACAAACTCCCACTGAATCTAAATTTTACCAAACTGAATAACACCCATATGAGTGGTATGCTCATAAAAGACATTGGGTGGTAGACCTTTCGTCAAAGGATCTGCTATCATGGAGTTTGTACCTATGTGTTCTATCAAAATCTGTCCACTTTGTACTCTTTCTTTCACAACAAGGAACTTGATATCGATGTGCTTCGATTTTGTCGAGCTCCTATTGTTGTTGGAATACAATACAGCTGATCTATTGTCACAAAATAACTTCAGTGGTTTTTCAACCCTTCCTAAAATGCGTAGCCCAGAGACAAAATTTTTTAGCCATATTCCATGATTAGATGCCTCAAAACATGCTATAAACTCTGCTGCCATGGTGGAAGAAGCTGTCAATGCCTGTTTGGCACTTCTCCAAGAGATAGCTCCGCCAGCCAACAGAAAAACATAGCCTGAAGTGGATCTCATGCTATCTTGGCATCCAGCAAAATCAGAGTCAGAATATCCCACGATCTCAAGAGTATCTGATCTCTTATATGTGAGCATGTAATCACTAGTTCTCTTTAAATATCTCATTACCCTCTTTGCTGCTTTCCAATGATCCATTCCTGGGTTGCTTAAATATCTGCCCAACATTCCAACAATGTACGCAATATCCGGACGCGTACAAACTTGAGCATACATAAGACTTCCTACTGCCGAAGCAAAGGGAATCTTTTGCATTTCTTGAGTCTCGAGGCTTCCTTTAGGGCATTGTTTGAGACTAAACTTATCTCCTTTAGCGACTGGGGTGTTTCCTGATTTGCAATCTTGCATGCCAAATCTTTTAAGCACTTTATCGATATAGTTCTTTTGTGATAATCCAAGAACACCTTGAGAACGATCTTGGTGTATTTGGATTCCTAATACAAAAGATGCATTACCAAGATCTTTCATTTCAAAATATCTAGATAGAAATCTCTTGGTATCGTTTAACATACCTATATCATTTGTGGCAAGCAAAATGTCATCAACATATAAAATCAGGAAAATATGTTTGCTCCCACTGAACTTATGATACACACAATCATCTACCACATTCACCTCAAATCCAAATGAGATGATTATTTGATGAAATTTATGGTACCATTGATGAGACACTTGCTTTAACCCATAGATGGACTTCTTAAGTTTGCAAACCATACTCTTTGGATCTCCTGATACAAAGTATTCTGGTTGCACCATATAGATTGTTTCCTCAATGTCTCCATTGAGAAAAGCTGTCTTGACATCCATCTGATGGAGTTCCATATCAAAGTGTGCAACAAGTTCCATGATTGTCCTAAAAGAGTCTTTCGTTGAAACCGGAGAAAAAGTCTCTTTATAGTCAATTCCATATTTTGAGTATAACCTTTAGCTACAAGACGTCCCTTATATCTTTCCACATTACCGTTTGAATCCCGTTTAGTTTTAAAAATCCATTTACAACCAATGGGTTTCACACCTTCTGGTAATAGGACAAGTTCCCAAACATTATTGTCTTGAATTGATTTATACTCTTCATTCATTGCCTCAATCCATTTTTGAGAATTTGAATCTTGCATGGCTTGACGAAAGTTGATTGGATCATCCTCCGCCATGCCATCATTTTCCTCATGTTCTTGAAGTAGTACTATGTAATCATCTGAAATAGCACTCCTCCTTTCTCTAGTGGATCTACGTAAAGGCACTTGTTCTTCATGCATTGGTTCTTGAGGTGGTTGAGTTTGTTCTTCTGGGAGTTGACTGACAATGTCTTGTTGTTCTTGTATTACATCTTGATCACTAACAGGAATAATATCCTGATCATTATCAGAAGCAATCATAGGAATATAAACCATTTCCTCTTGAAGAGTAGTAGGAATACATTCCTCCTCAAAGACAATGTCAGATACCTTATTCTTCCCCCCAAACTCAATATCCTCAAAGAACATTGCAGTTCCCATCTCAAAGATAGTCCGTGTTTTGGGATTATAAAACTTATAGCCCCTTGATCGCTCAGAATATCCAATAAAGTAGCTACTTACTGTTCTAGAGTCTAATTTCTTTTCATGTGGCATGTATGGTCTAGCCTCAGCTGGACACCCCCAAACATGAAAATGTTTTAAACTTGGCTTTCGCTTTGTCCAAAGCTCAAAAGGTGTTTTAGTAGCTGCTTTAGTGGGTACTCGATTTAGAATGTAAGCTGCTGTCTTTAATGCTTCTCCCCAGAGTGATGTTGGTAAGGTTGAATGGCTAACCATACTCCTTACCATATCCTTAAGAGTCTGATTTCGTCGTTCAGCTACACCATTCATGCTTGGAGAGCCTGGCATGGTGTACTGTGGGATGATTCCACACTCCTCTAGGTATTGAGCAAAAGGTCCTGGACGTTGTTTACCTGAACCGTCATATCTACCGTAGTATTCACCACCACGATCAGATCTGACTTTCTTAATTCTTTTGTTGAGTTGGTTTTCAACTTCAACCTTAAATGATTTGAAAACATCCAGTGTTTGAGCCTTTTCATGAATAAGAAATATGTATGCATATCTAGAATAATGATCAATGAATGATACAAAATATTGTTGACCATTCCAAGAAGGTGTTGAAAATGGTCCACAAATATCCGTATGTATCAATTCCAATACTTCTGTAGCTCGATATGCACCTTCTTTCTTTCTTTTGGTTTGTTTGCCCTTAATGCATTCAACACAAATGTCTAGGTCCGTAAAATCAATGGAATGTAAAATTCCATCTAATACAAGTCGTTCAACTCTATTTCTAGAGATGTGTCCTAAACGTTTGTGCCATAATGCACCTGAGTTTTCAATATTAAATTTACGCTTAGTACCACGTGATTCCACATTTAGGGTTTCAATATAAGAAGCATTTATATCAAGCATATAGAGATTGTCATAAATGATAAGTGAACCGGTTCCAACAATAGTAGAATCAATAGATAAACTGAACTGATTGTTTCCAAACGAACAATGATAACCCAATTTGTCCAAATGAGAAACAGAAACCAAATTCCGTCTAAAAGACGGTACAACAAAAGTATCTATTAAGTCTAAATAATAACCAGTGCTTAATAACAATCTAAAATGCCCTATGGCTTCCACCTCGACCGACTTGCCATCACCCACATAGATGCATCTTTCAGCATCACTTGGCTTTCGGTAGCTCAGGCAACCCTGCATTGAAACACTGATGTTAGTAGTAGCACCGGAGTCTAACCACCAAGTGTTTCTAGGTACTGAAGCTAAATTTACTTCTGAACAAACCAAATTTAAAAATGTACCATTTTTCACACGCCAGACATAATACTTAGGACATTCCTTCTTGACATGATCAGGCTTGTTACAGAAGAAACAACCTTTCTTATCATTGTCTTGCTTTTGTTTCTTCACATAAGGACCTTTAGTAGCCTCATTCTTTCTTTTCTTGCCCTTATCTTTAGGGGTGTTTGCTAAGTAGGCACTTTCAACCTTGTTTTGCTTCAATCTCTCTTCCTCTTGAACACAATATGAAATGAGCTCGTTAAGAGTCCATTTCTCCTTTTGACAGTTATAATTGATTTGAAACTGACTGAACTGAGTCGAAAGAGAAATAAGCACTAAATGCACCAGCATGTCATCCGACAATTCAAGTTTAAGTGCCTTCAACTTTGATGCAAGGTGGGAAAATTCCATGATATATTCCCGAATATTTCCCTTGCCTTGATACTTCATGGAAATCAAGCTTTTCAGAAGTGTGCTTGTTTCCGCCTTATCGCTTTTGGCAAAGCGTTTCTCAATCTCATCAAGATATTCCTTAGCGTTGGTGATATTATTAGACACCGCACCCCTAAAAGCCTCTGGTATGCCGCGCTTGATGATCATAAGACTCATGCGGTTAGAGCGTTCCCACTTCTCATATTTAGTTCTCTGTTCAGAAGAACTAGAATCCGTAGGAGTAGTAGGTTGCTCTGTCCTGAGCGCAAGATCTAGATCCATGCAGCCAAGAACAATGAGAATGTTCTCCTTCCAATCCTTAAAATTTGTACCATTGAGGATTGGAACTGAATTTAAGTTAGCAGAAATTGTAGCAACACTTGCTGAAAAGAGAACACAAGAATAATAACATAAATAACATGCTCATTGTGAATAAATTAGAATAAATGGTAAATCCCATCTAAAGATACCTAGTGCAACAACAATATCAAGTCTTTGGACAGTAATATTATTTGCAAGTGGTACTCTTGTTGTAATAATCAAACACTAACAATAATGCATGACAAATAATAAATCTATCTTTGGATCGATTTATTAAATTCATGAAAATAACAATTGTCACCTTATAATTGTTACGTGTTTATTATCACAAGTAAATGTATAATTTTGTTAAGTATAAATCTTCCTTTGGGCCGATTAATACTCGTATAAATATATACATTTACATCTTAATTAATACCTGAATAATATCTCAATATTTCAAATAAAATTAAATTCAAATAATAGAGGTCACTTTGGTGACATATAATTTAAATTTAACTTAATTTAAAATAATAGATATTAATGGACCCATATAATCCATTCAAAATTTTAAATCTATATTATAAAATAAGTTAATTAAATTATTTTAAACAAATAACTTAATTAAATTATTTTATCTAAATAATTAAATTGAATGGATTATTATTAAAAGGGATAATATAAGGATAATAATATCCAAAATGCTTAATGAAAAATATTTCTGCCACCAAAACATTTAATAATTTAATATTCAAAATTATTAAAATAATGGATGCCAACTTTTTCACGTTTAAACAGAGGTCACACCACGTTTAAATTTGCCATATTAGTGGATGCCAAATTTTAATTTGGCAGTATAATTCATTAAATTATAATGAATGCTTAAACGTGGTGTGCGGTTCCAATTTGAAATTGAAACGGTGCCCTGTTTAATTCCTAACATGCGAAAAAACCGAAATGGACAGCACACAGACAACCAAAACGTGGCCATTCCATGAACGTGGTATCCATTAAAACCACCAATTTTCTAAAACCGTACAGTTTGTGAAACTGAAACATTCATGTGGTATTCATTAAATCCACCAATTTTCTAAAACCGTAAGTTTTTTTTTTTTGAAACTGGAACATTCATGTGCTAAATCGATGACTATTTCACCGTCGTTCCTTCTGGCCGAAACATCATCATCAACCGGCAGTCCCTAAAAAAAAATAACAACGCCGTGCCATTACGGCGACAATTTCTAGTCGTCATTGGATCATCATGATCACCAGATGCTACCGGAAATCGGCCAAGAATTTGGCCGATGTATACTTTATTTCGGCAGCCCGACCAAATAAAGAAACAAAAAAGGAGTTCTTACGGAACTCAACAATCACCAGGATACATGATGAACAAGATTGTCAGACAAAATTGCCGACGTACGAGAATCAAAATAGAAAAATTTCTTAAGAATTGGAAATAGATTGCTCTGATACCAATTGTAGAAAATAAATCTTAAATTGAGAGATCTTGATGAACAATATCTCTATTCCACTTCTTAAGAAATAATAAGCATGATGATTAACCAAAGTCGCGGAAGCGTACCGGAATCCATTGCTTGCAATCGATCCTCGGAGATGATCTTCAATCTGCAGATTTCCTTAGGTTTCCGAAGAGTTTTGTCGATGGGAAACAAAACAAAAGCATCGTCTGCAAACTGGGACCATAACCTCCTATTTATATAATCCAAAGGTTGCCTTTTTCTAATTTGGCCCCTCAACAAATTAGAATTAGCACATGGTATCTATAATATTTTATTCATAACAATTAAGTCCTTCCGTCAAATTACTTAATTCCAAAATTTAGATCACAATATTTTTTGACTTATTTAATTGATGACATACAACATTTATAATTTACAATTATGACCCTAAAATTCTAACATATCTATGTTGAAATATCTTCAAGACGACTTTGAAAGCCATAAGTTGTCTCTCTACTTGGTTCTAGCCAATCATAGAGACGACATGAAAGAAGAGAGGGCATCCGATGGCACAAGACGAAACCGAAGGCACTAAGAGAGATCCGACCAAACTTTAGGATAGTAGAAGAGGGAAACCAACCAAACAAGGTTGGACGGCGACATGAGAAAGAAATCGACCAAACATGGAGCCGGTGGCACTTAGATGGGGGCGACTTTTGGTTGGGTGACGACACAACGGGGGCGGCGACACAACGGGGGCGGCGGTTGTAAACAAGAGGAAGCAAAGAAAAAAATAAAACCCTTAAAATCATGCCTCTTGTTCATCGAGAAGCCTTTTTATACATCTTCATTAAGGCTTGAGGAACCAGCAAAACTGAAGCCCATATCACATAGTGTGAACAAAAATCAAATATATGTTACATGAGTAGGCTCAACTCGCCCACAAGTGATGTGGCCCATTAATATTTCCGTCGTGGCAAATACTTTCCATATTTACCCTTCCCTGGTCTAACCATACTTAATCTCTCTCTCTTTCTCTTTGAGAATCTTATTCTCTAATTTATTTTTAGGTCTTTAAGACATACTCATAGTGTTGGAGGAATTTCCGAGATTTTACACTAAATTGAAATTACTAAATTAATTTCAACTTATCTCTGTTGAGTGGCCCGAGCTGCTTCTTCTTCAGTCTGCAGTCTCCCGAGCGAAATTTGAGAGCTTTCGAGTTAGCTCACGAGTTGAAATCCGAAGCTGCCGAGTGAGATCCCGAGCAGATTTCCCGAGTGGCCGAGTGAGATCCGAGTGAAATGATCGAGTGAGCTCCCGAGCGGTATTGTCGAGTGAGCTCCCGAGCGGTATTACCGAGTGAGCTCCCGAGCAGCTGAGTGAGCTCCCGAACAGCCGAGTGGAATTCCCAAACTGGAATTCCCGAGTAGAGTTTCCCGACTGGGATCTCCTGAGTAGTGGTCGGGCGTCTCTCGACCGACCAGGAAAGTGCTGAGGTCTGCGAAGCGCAGTTTCCTTGAAACAGATTCGTCCTCCTCCGACGGTGCTTCGAGGCTCAGACGGACGTCTATCTCTCAGGATACAACAGACCACGGGCACAATGGAGCACTCGTTGCTCATGGCGAATTGAGGAAGTACCCGACTGCTATCAGCGGAGGTCGGGAACGAGGTGGAGTTGGAGCGGAGGAGAATTTCTCTCTCTGTGTCTGTCCCTTTTTCCTTTTGCTCTCGATCAACCCCTTTATATAGGCTCAAACCCCCGCAGTGAATAATAACGAATTAATCGTCATTTACTGTAATTTACCTGACCAGATCCAAACGTCTGGGGGTTACCGATCTCGCATTAATCAAAATTAATGCATCAGTTACATTTGATCAAAAATCAATTTGGCAAAACGTTGGTTCATCTTCTTGGACAAATTTTGCCCCGACCGGTCGGACATTCGACGTGCGCGGGTCGTGCACGCACACGAGTTCACTTGGTTCAGTACAAATCGGGGCCCTGGATTTGCACCCCCTTGCGCACCCACGCGTGAGAGAGAATCTCTCCCCTAGCATTTGTTCATAACTATCATGCTTGTGATACAATATAAACCAAACATTTTGCCTTAAAACTCCCAATGTGGGATTAAAGTCCCACTCACAAGGGAGTCCCTTTATTCTCCTCTTCACTTTCCATTCAATGGAAAGTTCCAATGTGGGACTAAAGTCCCACCACCTCCCTTTCCATTCACACTAGATATGCAAGATATCTAACACATAGTACGTGTGACCCAATATATTCTCAGTTATGTTAGTCGTTTATAATTAACCATTAACATTGTCCTCTATTACTTTGTTTCGGCTTCTTTAAAAGTCTTAAAATATCATTAGAAGAATTAGTTACACCATAAACACCGTGAGCCTAGTATGACTTGCATATCAGGGCCATATTATGCAACGTTATGCATGTATACAGGTAAAAGAGAGAGGAAAAAGGAAAAAAGAAAAAGGGAAAAAGGGAAAAAAAGAAAAAGAAAGAGAAGAAAGCATATATAAGAGAGAAGTAAAAGAAGAGATAAAAAAAAATCAAGTCGTGAAAATGAATTTTGATATTCGAGTTTGATATAAATATCAAAATATTATACGTCTTTTGATTATTCAAAATCCTAGCGTGCGTCTATCGATAAATTATATATCGTTAAAAAAAATATTCGAACTATAGAGTATAGAGGCCATGACATCACAATCCTTAAGAAGATTCGTTCTTGCGTATCTTAGAGATGTGTGTATGATTTAAAGATTTGTTGAATGCAAATGAACCCCTATAAAAGCAATGTGGGATCTCCAAAGTCGAAATTGATCCATATATAGCCCATGTCGAACGGCTAGATATGGCATGGTGAATTATGTTGGTATAGCTTGCCCAACCTAATGCGAAAATGATTCGGCTAAACAGTTGGTGTGTCTTTAAATAGCTAGTAGATGTCCCATCTATTTAACATAATAACATGAAAACAAATCTTTCGTTCCTATAGTGTTAAAATACTTAAGAGAATAAATAAAAGAATTACATTTTAAATCTCAATAAGAATGAATATTTTATCTTGTACTAAAATTTATTGGATATCTGAATCAGGAGAGGAGGCCTTTGCTGACGAAGTCTAGACATATAGATTAAAAAAACATTAATAAAAACAAACATTCAAATAAGATAAATTTCACTCAAAATTAAAAAATTTGGCGTGGAAAATACAAAAAAAAAAATCAAAATTGATGAAAAATTATCGGCCATAAACATTTGTTTTTTATAGTATGCAACGCTGCCTCTGTGAGTACAAAGAGGGAGTAACGATGAGGAGCGAGACTCTGATGTTCACCAAGCTCCGGCGAACCCAATCGCCTCCCTCCAATCCCTCCGCCGCCATCAGATTTCATGTCAAATTTGAGATTGAGAATAGATTTAATTGTAAACATATTTTCCCACGTAGACATAAGTCCCACAGATTTCTCCTCGAAATTTTAAATTTTTTGGAGATATGTGAAATTAATTATGCATTTTTGAAATTAAGATTGAAAAGTTGAAATTGGGGTATCAGTCAACTGGTTGAGAATCAGTCGACTGGTCTAGTGCAAATCAAAACTAAGGATTCGAAAATACCAATCGACTGCCCCTGACAGATCTTTCTGTTCTGTTTCTCAGTCGACTGCCCTTGGGGCAGTCGACTGATCCGCGAGGGTTTTAAAAAGAAAAGCCACGCGGGAGGTGGCCGAACCTAGGGTTTCAATGTCATCCCCTGCGAGCTCTTGTCCACCTCGACCTCCCCTCTTGCTCCGAGCCTTCCTAACACCCTAAGATCACTTTCCTAGCCTCTCTCTATCTCAGATCTAAGTCTAGGGGTTGAAAGAAACTCTCTTCTCGAGTCAATCTTCATCAAACCTCATCATGCAACGTGCGGGAAAACGATAACGACTTGTATGGTTTATTGTTCACATTTAGTTCATAATTTGTAACTAACTATCCCCTTTTACATGGTTTCCTTGTTTTTACTCTTCATTTGGGTCATTGTTGATGCATGCATGGGTACATTGCATTTCAGAGTTGTCCAAAAGAGACAGTTGGGTGAGGGATCATCCCAACAGCGTCCTACAGATTCTAAGGCACCTCGATTTCGTTCTGAGGAATGTCGGCAAAGATTTGCAAATAGCGACTTTGTATTAATGAACTGTAGATATCTTAATCGATCGTATTTCCAAGAGAAAACCCCCCACATTACTGAAATGATCACCTACTTTAGTTTAGAACAGTTAGTTTATTGTCAGCACTATGTTAACATTGATCTGTGTAAAAAATTTTATGTCAACCTCACATGCATTGGTCCCGATGATGGGACTTATGAGTCCATGGTGGCAGGAGTCACCATTCCCTTTTCATCTGCAATCTTAGGATCATTTTTAGAGTGTAGGGTTTCCAACAATGCGGTTACATATTTTCCAAAAGTCATCGAGTCTTTCACCTTTCCTAATGTAACCCTAGACCAAATCCATCAACATTATTTTGAAAGACATCGATGTTCTACACAGCACATCTTTGAAGCTAAGCGCATGACTCCTATTAGCAACGTGTTGTACAAAAATTGTCTTAGATTGCATTTTACCTATTGTTACTAAGGGAAGGTCGAAGATTCGACTGTCTCACTTGGTAATGATGTATGCATTAGAGAGAAAATTAGATATTGATATCACCTTGCATATATTTGTCTCCATTGTCCATTTTTCGCATGAGGCCAAGGGAAAGATCTATATGCCCTTTTGTCATGTCTTGACCGAATTCTTTGAGTCTAGAGGTATTTGCACTACTAGGGGTCAGGTACATCATCTATCCAAGGACTACGACTAGATCGGCTCACGACAGCTGTCCTTGGCGGGGATTGAGTGCCGACAGGGGGTGATGGCCTGGAGACAGCGTTCTGATTCCTCCAGTTCTGATGAGGAGGATGCACCTGCTGCTGCTGCTGGGGTTACACAGGAGCAGTTTGCCCTACTGCAGTCAGAGGTTCATGAGATTAGGGAGGAGGTTCATGGGCTCACGCAGTCTTTTCAGGGGTTCCAGCAGAGACAGGATGACATCTACGAGATGATGCAGCGCTGGAACCTGATGTATCAGGCCCCTCCTCCTCCTCCTCCTCCTCCTCCTCCTCCTCCTCCTCCAGGCGACGACATGTAGTTTAGGTTGATTTGATGATGAGAGTGTTGAGAGTGAACTTAGATCGAGCTTATTTTATTTATCTCTCAAATACTTATTTTGACATTGTAATATTTGATAACTTCGGGGCATGACCCTTGTGACTTCTTTTATGCATTAGTTTATTGCTTTATATGAAACTCTTAATTTATGCTTTCACATTGCTTGTATGAATTTTCAGCTCATGACTTTGATATTGCTTGTGTTGTTTGTAATTCATAACTTATCTTGCTAAGTCTGGGTATAGGTAAATTTTGATATATATATATGTCTTTAGTTAAGGGATGAGAAGGGGGAGGTTTTATCGTATACCTTATCTTGAGAACATATATAAAGAAAATGAGAGATTTGAAAACAATTCTATGTTGGAAATGGTATAGGATAGGTTTGGCAAACACATAGAATCAGTTGTAGGCTTGAGAGTTGATATAAAATGATACATTTTCAAAAAAATTAGAGTTTGTGTCAAAAGTCAAGCATATTTGGTATTTTTCACGAAATTATATTTTTCTAGGGTAGAATATACCTTAACAAATATGCTTGCAAAGTTTCAAATCTTTTAAAATTTTATGAAATTTTCTAGGGGTTTCTAAATTTGGACTGAGAAATTCAGAATTGCAGTGTATCAGTCGACTGTCCCTAGGGCAGTCGACTGATCTTTCTGTGGGTTTGCGAAATGAAGGCACCAATCGACTGATGCTGGATCAGTCGACTGATCCTTCTGGTTGTTGATTTCTGATGGTGTTTCAGAAATGGAAAAGGGTTCTTATTGACACTAGGGTTAGGGTTGCTTGGGGTAATCTTTTTGATGGTGTCAAAGGGGGAGAACTTGTGGTTTTAAGTTAGGTTTAACTTAATTTGGTGTTGTGGAAATTGAAAATTATGTGGAGGGCATAGGTTAAGGGGGAATGCATGTTTATGTCTCTTAATGTGCTATGTCTATAATTTTCAAATGTTGTTGTTGTTTTTGCACCTAACTTAAACATATTGCCACACATCAAAAAGGGGGAGATTGTTGGGGCAATCGACCCAAGTATGATCTGGAGGATCATGAGTTTTGATATGTGTATCAATATGATTAAGTTAGAGTTTCATGTTGATCTAATATGTGTATGTGAGTGTGTAGGTTTGCAGGATACACATAGGCTTGGTTAGATGTCTTTAGGTACGGTGAATGGTGGCATAGAGGCAAGCCGTGGGCTTGTATGCGCATCTGAGGGACCATGGACAAAGCAGAGATGATGAGCCGAGGGAAGCGGACTTCGAGGCGTACGTGAAGGATGACATGGAGGTAAGCCGAGGGCTTGTGTGCGCATCTGAGGGACGAAGGCCAAAGTCGAAGAGGGCTTGAAAGTAACAGGTCGAGGCTGCTGGAGCAGGAACTATGAGCTGAGGGACGCAGACTTCGAGGCATGCGTGAAGGATGGCATAGAGGCAAGCTGAGAGCTTGTGTGGGCATCTGAGGGACGGGAGCCGAAGACGAAGAGGGCGCGAAGGCAATAGATCGAGGCTGCTGGATGAAGAGTCAACCAGGTCGTGAGGGGTCGAGTGTTGAGGGAAATGTACTCGGGAAATCCTAAGGTTCGAGCGCTGAGAAAAATGTACTTGGGGAAGGGAAACCTTAGGTGTAGAAGTGGGTCAGTCGACTGGTGCTAGGGCAGTCGGCTGGTATATACCACAAAAAGATCAGTCGACGGGTAATGGACCAGTCGACTGGTGGTCAGTTGACTGCCCTTGGATCAGTCGATTGATGGTGGCTCAAATTTGAACGTTAAGCTGTAACGGTCGAATTTGAGTGGGATCAGTCGACTGGTAATGGACCAGTCGACTGGTAGTGGTCTTCTCAGCCTCGAGCTCTATTTAAGGGAGCTCGTTTAAGGTTGTTTCTTCTTGGTGAAACTTGCTTGGTTAAAGCTGGTTAGTAGCCTACAGTGCTCAGGGATTGTCCAAGGTTTGTGGCGAGGTTTCTCCACCCACAAGGAGCGACAAGAGCTAGCCGGAGGTACTCCGGGGAATCATCCACCTAAAGATCGGGATCGTCAATCTTACGGATAGCCGTGGAGTAGGAGTTTCATCTCCGAACCACGTAAATCGGTTTATGTTAGTATTGTTTTAGTTTTTATTTAGTATTTCCACTTGCGCATGCTAACATTGTAAGTAAAAAATCGAATGAAAGTTATTCACCCCCTCTAATTTAACGCCGTGATACTAACACGATTGTTTGTTAAACCAATGATTTGTGGGATTGTCTGGCAAGTAACTACACACATCATTCCTTCTTTATTATTTTTTTTCTATGTGCTGCTATTTGTTTGTCTGCTATACAATTTTGAGTAATGCAAATGTTATCCACTGTACACCATGAAAAATTTGAGCTCATTATTCTTCCTTCCTTTAGGATTGAGTTGATAATAGTTACTGATCGAGTCAGATTTCTCATCGCAATGACGCAGAGACAAAAATTCAAAGACCTAATGGTTATAAGCGACTGCAGTCTAGTTTAATTTTAGATATTTTCAAATGTCAAGTCAGGTCGGGTTCTCCGTTTCCTTTTTTGGATTGTTAACATCATTAAGGTGAGAAGGTTCGAGTCATTTTTAATTTTGTTGGTTAGGACTTTTCTTTTGTCCCCGTCGACTCGAGTTCATTAAACATATCATATTATAAAATTTATTCGTTGATATCATCTTTTATCTATTTTATCTTATTCAATCGTGGTTTAATTAGTCACTACTCTATTTGAGATGTACAGTATGCATCTTATCTTTCCATTAAATTATTATAATAGCACGTTAAACTCCGCCATCCTATATATATGTACAAGTTTAATCAGCTCGATTTTTTTTTTATTTACAAGGAATATTCAAATTTGTACCCGACTAATCCGCTTGATTGATCGGTCCAGTCTCACAGTTTTCAACGAGAGTCCTCATCGGTCAACGAGAGTAAATTGTGGGATGGAGATACGTGACGACTTCACCATTGATAATATCGATACTCGATAGTCCGACCACGCAGCAATCTATAACGATTTTTTCCGTCAAAATATCGCGCGCTCTACCAACATACTGCTCGCTCGACTATTTTATTTGTAAGTACGGTTATAAATTAAACGAAACAGATCTACATTAGCAAATTTTATTATTTGATTGTGTAAGAACTTAATTATATTTATTTAATATATATTGATTAATTAAATAAATAAATTTAATCATATATTTATTTAACTTGTTAATAAATATTCATGAATAGAAATTGTGACCTCTAAAATAATAAAGGAATAATTTGGACCTTCAATGGATAGTTAAAAAATTTAAGATTTAAATTTTAACTGTGACTTATTATAGGAGATTTTTTTTTAATGAAAAATGGACCTAAGAATGGCGGCCATCCAAAAGAGTTTCTAAGTACTTCTCGATTTATTATGATGGTTAGTAAAAAAAGTTTATGAGACCGAATTAATTATTTTCATGATTAATTGATTCGAAAAATTAAATATTTAAATTATAAAAAATTAAATATTCATGACTTTTATTCAAATTAAATAAATAAATAATTTTAAAATAAATAAATAAATAAATATTAAAATAATTAAATAAATTTGTAATATTAATTTCACAGAAAAGTCTCAAGCAATTATACAATCTCAAATTACAAATTCAAATTGAACACTCGATGATGCGAATTAAACTCAAGTTAAACTGAATCATTTTATTTTTTTAAAAATTTATCCAAAGTTAAGTTAGGTCTTGTTGGCGGTCCTGTGACCTTTTTGTAATCTCCGCGGTATTTGACTTAGTCGATTTTACTCAACCGTCGGAACTTCCAGGAGGTTGCTGTCGGGAGGTAGCAAACTGAATTTGTTTACGTCGAGGCTAGTGTTGGACACTATCTCCGTAAAACGATATTGCTCCGCTACAGTGCTCACGGATAGCAGCAATTCGTTCCCAAGATACAACGACGTCGTCTCGGAATAGTAGCACTTCAAATTCCGAGACCGGCGAACCTTTCCGTAGGATATTCGGACTCTCGATGCAGAAGATGATCTCTCTAATACTTAGATGCTTGAATGCTTCGAATGATTGAATGAATTAATATTTCCAAAGGAGGGATCCTTTATATAGTAGGTGAAGAGGCAAGTGACCCTTGGCGAGGACTGATCCGAACCATCAGTTCAAAGGGTTCTGATCTCAGCCATTAGATCTGAAGAGTTATAACTTTTCAGATGACTTTTAATCTGGTTCGTTAGATCCGAAGAGATTTTAACTCAATCTAATCTCGTCCGCTGGATTCGAACAGTTATAACTCTTCATCCCATCTTTGATCTGAGCCGTCAGATTACTCCATTTAATCCGACTCTCTAGATCAGTCCCCTCGCTAATGGTCTGATTGTGACCCTGTAGTATCAATGATCCAGATCGCGCCCCATGCGATCTTGTTGCCATCTTCGATCCAACGATCGTCATCTGTCTGCCCAGTCAATAGCCCAGTCAGCGCTCTCCCTGCACAGTCATGTGTAAGTGCAAAGTGCGCCAACAAAGCGCCCATTGCGCACGTGCGCGCGTGGCGGGTGGCGGGCTCGCAGGTGCGAGCACCTGCTCGCCCAAGGGTAGAGAGCACCTGTGCTTTTTGTATTGACTGCAAAAGCACAGCAACACATATAAGGAAACATTGGCTTTCGCCAATTAGCGATGTGGGACTAATCCCCATCTTTCTCCTTAACGCTATTTTGAGCACGACTTTAAACACTTAATTTCTCATTCACCCATAATTGGTTTTGAGCAAATTAATAGTCTAGATTTATCTACGCGAAACGTATATTTCGATTTTGAAGTCAAATATGACTTTCATCGATCGATGGTACTTTGATTTCGCCTCGCAAAATCATATCCAACAATCCCCCACATGAATGGAAATTAATGTATGCATGTATACATGTTGACACTTTACAAGAGTCCAATCGATAAGTCAAAGCATCGGGAGAGGTAGCTTGTGACTTTGAACCTTCCGTAGTGGAATGCTATCGAGTATACTAGGTTGCGCAGTGAACGTGATGTCTTGAACTGCTCAGCTGTTGGTGTATACTAAGACAATAACACCCACACAGAGACTTATCTCCCATACTTTTGGTTCTCATGGTTGGTTCCGTTTCGGCCATGGACACCTTCTTGGATTCATGAGTGTTTCATTGAAGCGTCCTGTCTTCACACTCACATAGGTGACACTTCTATCTAGAGTATCCTACCATACTCCACCTTATAAAGGTATAGAAGTCATTAAAAGCATATGCTTAACCTGTTGGGACCGGGTGCATGTCGACAAGGATACGGGTTCGTAAAATTTTAAATTTTTACGTGCAGCGGAAGAATTAGCATAAAATAATTTCTTAAATTATTTCAACCACGTATCTAGCATGCAACCTTATGGTGTGTGGACATAATCATAAATTAAAACTTTACGGAAAAAGTAAACTAATTTACTAAGTACCTCGCGTAACTCGAAGTAAGGGACGAGATCCAACCTAGCGTCCCTTGGAAGCTTCGCCTCTATTCGCGCCCACGCCGAGTTCTCTTCGGGATGACTTCGCAAAGTCACGAGTTTTGTGCCGACGAGAACTACTAGATTCTCTAAAGGCACAACTATAAGATCAAGAGAAAAGATAGGAAACTAACCACCAAAGTAACAGAATCAAAATTCCGAGAAGAGAGAAGTTGTGATCCGCTTCTTCTTCTACTTGGTTGGCTTCTCCTTCTTCTTGTTGACTCACGGCAACCTCAAGGGAGGTTGAGGTTGCGCCGGCCCTAGCATGGACAAGGGGCGCCGACCCTAGCTTGGAAGATGGGCGCCGGCCCTAGCTTGGGAGAAGGGAAGAAGAGAATAAGAGAGAGAGAGAGAGCGAGAGAGAGCTCCTAATCTCTTGAATACTCGATTGAAATTAAGGGCTTGCCTTTGGTTCCTTTATATAGTAGCATCTCCCTTGCCAAGTCTCCCTCTTAACGGAATTAACGGAATTAGTTATCATAAGAAATTTATCCTATAAATTCTCTTATGAATCATTCCGATTAAACCAAGTTTTATTATAACTAACTTTATAATAAAACTAATTAATCTCTCCTTTTATTATGGAATAAATTTTATAAGAAATTTATAAA
>JAGFNQ010008070.1:0-79034 GCA_024364735.1 Boesenbergia rotunda
AATCAACGGGATTCACACCTTCAGGCAATTTGATAAGTTCTCAAACTTCATTGTCTACCATAGATTTCAACTCTTCTTTCATGGCCTTAATCCATCTTTCAGGATTAGAATATTATTTGACATCTTGGAAAGATACAGATCACTTTCCAACCCAATGTCGAACTCGCGCTCTTGAAGATATATAAACATAATCACGAAAAATTATGGATCTCCATTCCTAGTGGATCACCTCAAAGGCACTTGTATTGGAGGTGGTTGAGATACTTGCTCATCAATATGAGGTAAGATCTCACTTTGAGTGATAGGTCACGGGAATATCTTAGTTCACTATACTCACTGGATGTGTGATATCTATAATGTGTGGTATGGTAATCACACCACTACTAATTGTAAGTACATTGGGTTGGTTTTGATGTAGTCAACCGAGTCAAGTTAGATTTTGTGCGGTTTGATCCTTGTGTCTCAGTGTGCAGGAGCTTAAGAGCACAAGAAATCGAGCGGATGATGCAGTGAGCTAGAAGGATGGTATGGAGAAGGGAGTTGATGGGCTCGGTGTATTCGAGGGACGAGAAGTTGTGGAAGATTACACCGGTGGACAAAAAGGATGTGCACAATGTTCGAGGGATGAGAAGCCGGGGAGGAAGCTTGTTCGAGGAGAAGGTTGGAGTTGGGTTCGGGTAAGCTCAATTCCGGACGACCAGAGAATTACCCAAGCAAGCGGAGTCTAAAAAAGTCAACCCGAAAGCTGACCTTGAAGACCCGACACGTCCTACTTGTGATTGAGCGTGCCTCGGAATATTGGAGTTACCGCGGAAAGGCACGAGGGTGCCTCAGTTTAGACTGAGGCTGCCCTAGTTTGAAACTAAGGCACCCTCAGTCTGAACCATAGCATCTTAAATTGAATACTTGGCGTTTAGGCTACCTTTGTTGTGTGGATAAAATTTAATCATCCAGGGTGCCCTAAATGCCGTATAAACAAACAGTCACTTTGACCATTGCGCTATAAATAATCCTTAAAGCTAGGATTAAAGCACAACAATTATAATTCATCCTTTGTAGTCTTTATGATCTTTCCAAAGATTGTAAGAGATTTCTCTGCCTTCGACGAAGGAGATCATTAGTGAGCTTTTCAACGTCTTGGATTAGTAACATCCCCGGTTGCAACTAAGTAAAATTCGGTGCCTCTTTCCATTTTGTTGTTTATGTTCGTAATTATTTTAACTACTAAATAATTTGTTATCTTTACTAAGCTAGAAGCAAAATATTAAGCTAATTTTTGCAGGGTTATTCACCTTTCCTCTAGCCGATATCACCGAGACCTATACTAATCACACTAGTAGTGAGCATAGGAGGATCACCAATGCATTCCATAAAAAATAGTTCCCTAACCTTATCACTCTCACCGTCCTAAATGAATTTGATATTTTCCCTTTTGAAGAAGGATCTATTATAGGGATTATAAAAGTTATACCCTCTTGACTTCTTAGGGTAACCTATAAAATTGCAGCTAATAGTCTTTGAGTCCAGTTTCTTTTCATTAGGTCCATAAGTCCTAGTCTCAATTGGACAACCCCAGACATGTAAATGCCTAATACTAGGCTTCTTACCAGTTCATATCCCGAATGAGGTTTTAGCTACAACCTTATTTGGTACTCTGTTAGTAGATAAATTGCAGTCTTGTGTATTTCACCTCACAAAAACTCTGATAGAGAAATGAAGGCCATTATACTTCTCACCATATCTTTTAGGGTACGATTATGTCGTTCATCTATATTATTCTGACTAGGTGCACTAAGCATGATATACTGAGCCACAATCTCACATCAATAAGTTAATTCACATAAGGCATTAGACGTTGTTCATCTGATCCATCATATCAACAGTAATATTTACTTCTATGGTCGGATTAGACAACTTTAATTTTCTTAGCTAGATGAAGTTCAATTTCAATATTGAAAATTTTGAACATGTCCAAAGATTACGACTTCTTATAAATAAGATACAAATAGCCAAATCGAGAGTAATCATTTGTGATGTTAATAAAATATGTTTGACCATTCCAAGATGCCTTAGGGAATGATCGACAAACATCTATATGCATTAGCTCTAAAACATCAGTACAACTACTTGCTGCCTTATTACTTTGTTAGTTGTCTTCCCCTTAACACATTAAATGTAAATGTTAACGTCTACCATGTCAAGGGAATCAAAAATTTCAAATGACATTAACCTTTCTATATGAATTCTCGCCAGTCAGCTTATGTTTTGTACCTATACTATGCATAATCACGTTGTCAATCGTAGGAGTTAAAGTGTTTAACTTATAATGTTTATCAACCAAGGAACCATGACCAATTAATACTGAATTTAAGAAAATACTAAAAATTCCATTTTTAAATGAACAAGAATAACTTAATTTGGTTAAACAAGAAATTGAAATTAAATTTTGACAAAAATATGGTACAATGAATGTAGTTTCTAAATTAAAATAGACATCAATTCCTAAACAATGTTTAAAAACACTAATTGGCTCGATTTAGCCTTCTTTCCATTCCCTGTATAGATGTATCTATCATCATTAAATGGAAAATGACTCATAAGACAATCTTACACAGTGACATTTATATAAGTAGTAACACTAGTATTTATTCACTAAGTGTCTGTCAGTACAATAGTCAAATTGACTTATGAACTAACAAAGTTAAGAAGATTATATTTCTTTACATGTCAGTGTTGGTGCAAAGAACATCAGTTATGAACAGTCAACCACTAGTGTTTCGATATTTGACAATATTCTAAGGTCTAGTCAAAGTGACAAAGGGTTAGCCAAACATGACCTAATGTTTAATAAGGTAACCCAGGTTTGATTAGTTTGACAAAGGGTTAGCCAAATAAGACCTGATGTTTGGCAGTAATAATATACCATGATTTAGTCAAAATGATCAAGGGTTAAGCCAAATAAGACCTGATGTTTGGTAAGGTAAACCCAGGTTTGATCAGTTTGATAAAGGGTTAGCCAAATAGGATTTGATGTTTGGCAGAGTAAATATTGTTGGTGAGAGCCCTAGAGCCGATCATGTAATGATTGTATGTACTAATTTGTATCATATTCCTATGTATAAATAAAGGCATGTTTTATGGTTATTATACTTACGTGTATTTGTGCCAATTAGCTAAGTATAATAATGTCCTTGAGTAGAAGTTTCTTATCTATATCAATCGATTGGTTGAATCGATAGTGAGATGATATAGAGAACACTACTCTAAATAATTCCTAGTCAAGTATTAACATTCAAGGACAATGTTAATACGTAGAGGCTAGCATGTAGGTCAACATGATGACTTGATCTCACAAGTCATAGATATAGAGATATCAAGTTGACACATGGGTATGCATTGGAGAATGTATACTGAATGACCCACCATGAGAAAGTATCATGGATCGTTATATGAGTGTCATATGCTTTCTCATGTGGCTATTAGTATGACTATTAGTCCTTGGACCTGAAGTCACCATGGATTCCTACATAAGGAGTTGCGTACTTTGGCTTCGTCAAACGTCACCCGTAAATGGGTGGACTATAAAGGCGATTACTGGGTATGTAACAAATTATGGAGAGTGATGTGAGTGATGTAGATGGGATCTATCCCTCCTATATGACGGGAGCGATATCGTATTCTTGATAGAGTGAGACCACAAAGTGCATGGCCATGCCCAAGTGAGTCAATATGAGATATTGAGCTCACTTGATTAGTGTGAGTCTACTTGGAGTTCAAGATATAGATTGACTCGAGGATGACACGGTCTATGCCTCAATTGAGTCAATCTAGATATCAAGGATAGAGGGACATTATCATATATTGTGAGAGTCACAATTATTAGTCACAAGGTGATGTTGGATCTCAACATTCTTGTAACTTGGGTAGCAATGATGTGTTGCTAGATACCGCTCATTGCTTATGTTTCTAAGAGGTTAGAAGCATTGCCAACGTTACAAGAACCTATAGGGTCACACGCAAAGAACAAATAGATGGAGAAAAATTGAAGTCAAGTTTGACTTGGCTAAATATGGAAAGTCCATAAAAGGCAAGTTTGACTTGACCTAAATCCAAATCAAGTTTGACTTGACTTGGTTCCACTTCAAGTTAGACTTGACATGGGAGAAGAAGTGAAGTCAAGTTTGACTTGGCTAAATATGGAAAGTCCATAAAAGGCAAGTTTGACTTGACCTAAATCCAAATCAAGTTTGACTTGACTTGGTTCCACTTCAAGTTAGACTTGACATGGGAGAAGAAATGGAGTCAAGTTTGACTTGACTATTTATGGAAAGTCCATAAAAGGCAAGTTTGACTTGACCAAAACCCACCTCACCTTTGTTTGACCAAGTGATGACTTGGTTTTCCCCCCCCCCCCCCCCATTTGAATTTCGAATTCAAATTGAAAGGGGATATGGAAGGCCACCTAATGGCACTTAATAGCCATTATGGCCGGCCACCTAATGGCCATTAATGGCCATTAAGTGGCCGGCCACCATGTGGGAACAAAACCTATGTTTTGTTTCATTTTTGGGGGTGAGGCTTTTCTTCTTCTCTCTTGATTTTTGGTGGGAGTGCTTCTTCGACCTCTGCTCTTGGCCGAAAGCTATAGGGTGCTAGCACACCTAAGCTTTTGATCCATCTTCATTTGTTCACGTGGATACGTATAGAGGAGTGTCTGCTTTGATACTCTAAGAGATCCGGCGGCCTTTTGGACAAGCGGGAAAGCGAAGGGCTACGCGTCAAGGGTAATGATTCTTATCATGTAAATCTAATGTAGATTAAACTCGTACTCGTAATTTATTTTTATGTTCGCACGGATCCGTGGCCGAACTTCTGGGGTTTCCGCAACGCAAAAAGCGGTTTTTGCGGCCTAGAATGTCCAACAAATATAACCCAGGGTTGGTCAGGTTGACCAAGGGATTAAACGAAACTGGACTTGAGGTTTGGGATTATACTTACCTGAAGGTTGGAGGAAGTCTAGTCAGGATTAAGATGACTAGCAAAGAAGTCATTATGTAGGAAGAAATCCTAGTGAGTGAAGCTAGGTGGAAGAAATCCTGGTGAGTGAAGCTGGGTCCTAGTGAGTGAAGCTAGGTGGAAGAAATCCTGGTTAGTGAAGCTAGATCCTAGTGAGCGAAGCTAGGTGGATGAAGTCTTGGTGAGTGAAGCTGGGCACGAAGTCTTGGTCCAAGGGACTGAGCACGAAGTCTTGGTCGAGGATCGGGCAACGGAGTCTTAGCCGAGCGAGGACTATGGACAGAAGTAAAGATGGGTCAAGGTCGGACGTCTCGAGATCCGAGAGTCTCAGAGGCCGAGCACGAAGTCTTGGTCTAGGGGACTGAGCAAAAGACTTAGCCGAGCGAGGATCACAGACAGAAGTAGAGATGGGTTGAGGTCGGAAGTCTCAAGATTCAAGTTCTCGGAGGCTGAGCAAATGAACAGTAGGAGTCGGTTCGACCTAGGGTTTCGAGTGAAATTCAAAGTCAAAACCAATAAACTACGGCATAAGATCATTTGTATGTTTGTTGTGTATTTTGTTGTCTTGTAAGTACCTGGAGTTGGAGGCA
The DNA here is from genome assembly GCA_024364735.1 of Boesenbergia rotunda. NCBI lineage: Eukaryota > Viridiplantae > Streptophyta > Magnoliopsida > Zingiberales > Zingiberaceae > Boesenbergia > Boesenbergia rotunda. Next base: position 5,607 of record JAGFNQ010008070.1, read on the forward strand.
AGATAGGAGAGAAAACACAAAATAAACAAGGCTGGGAAAAGGGGTTCCCAGGCACCTGGTAACCCAGGCACCTGAGAGCTTTCCTGGCGCCTGACTAGTCCCAAGCGCCTGGGATGCAGTGTTTATCCCTGCGCTAATTTAACTACAACGGATGAGGTTTTGATCAGAGGTTAGGCACCCCAGAGCTTATCAGGCACCCAAGAGCTGACTATAAAAGGGGTTCGACCCCTCACATCAAGCAACCAAGTTTCCCATCCACTAAAGCATTCTGTGCGAACCAAAAATGCTAAAGTCGAAGCTCTGCGATCAAGAAGGCTCCAGGAGGAAGTGTGTTGCACTTCGAACTTCTGGATTGGCTGGATTTTCGTGTCAAATTGGTTTGCTTTTAGTTTCAAAGTTGTACTTGTTTTTATTATCATTTCTTTGATTGTACTTAAACTGTAAGACGGGTTTCTTGGCCTCCGAAAAATCCGGAAAGGAGACCACTGGTGGACTCACGCTGAGTACTTAGGCCTTGGACGTACTGACCCTAGGGGGTTGGGAACCAAGTAAATCGCGCGAGTTTTTCTTGCTGTGTCTTTTTTTATTTATTATTGTCGCTGCGTACTAACACTTTGATAGAAAGACGACTGAACGACAAAGTTTCGAGGAGAAAGTTCAAGTCGATATTCACCCCCCTATCGACCGGCATCGATCCCACAATTAATATCAGAGTAGGTGGCTCTGATCGGACTAACCGCCGAAGGAGCAAACAACGCCAGAAATTAAGGGGGAGCAAGGGTGAATACAGGTATATTTTTAATTATGTCATTTTTAAATTTCACATAATATGTTTTAAGTGCAGGAGAGAGCATACTATAAAAACCAGTATCCTACTCGTAAGATTTGAACGTCACCACCGGCGACAATGAAGGAATCAGCGCCAGGAGTTCGGAGGGATAAAAGTCACATCTGATGCTTCAAGTGTCAAAAGCAGGGAACTATAAGAACCAGTGTCCGACCACGGTAAAGGATGTACGGAAAGTTAATTTTTGCAAAGATCCTTTTTAAATTCCTACAAAGTAAGAAATTTCTTCTGAAAACTTAGATAATTCTTGTGTTGATTTTTGTGCTAAATTAGATTATTTACATAATAAATTAAATGTATTGCATGACAAATAGCTAGTAATGGATCCAACATTGATAATAGTAAAATACTGAATATTAATTCCTTACTCTTTAATATTAATGCTACAATTTTTTAAATTAATTCTAATACTTTAATTAATAATATTACTGATAATTATGATAATTCTAAGGATAATGAGGAAATCTTAATTATTAATCATTCTACTTATTCTGATTACTCTAAGGATAGTGATGAAATTTCAATTAATAATCTTTCTAATAATTCTGATAATTCTAAGGATAATGATAAAATGTTGATTAATATTATTGATGATAATACTCAACCTATTTTTGAAAATAATGGTGATGATAATAGTCAACCCTTAATTAATAATTCTAGTATTTTTGAAAATAATGCTACAACCTTAATTAATAATATTGAAAATTATTTTACCTATTGTGAAGATAATGATACAATTTTAATTAATAATTCTGAATATAACTCTGAAGATGAAGATGAATTTATTAAAACTAAAGCTATAGTTAATAAGGCTTACAAAAATTAAAATAAAGCAGAAGTATTAAACAAACTTGAAAACTTAAATACAAAAAAAATAATTGATGAATCTGAGATTTTTGAATTAATGGAAATGATGCAACTAGACCCAAAATTAATCACAAATTTAATAACCTAAATTAATTCTTAATGACTTCAACTTTAATTAATTCTTAACAAATTATTCTTAATTAATTCTTAACATCTTAATTTTAATTAATACTTAACAACTTAAACTTTAATTAATTCTTAACAAATTAATTCTTAGTTAATACTTAATAACTTAAACTTTAATTAATTCTTAACTAATTAATCCTTAATCAATTCTTAAATATTTAATCCTTAATTAATTATTAACTATATAAATCTTAATTATTAATTCTTAACAACTTAAACTTTAATTAATTTTTAAACAACTTAAAATCTTAATTATTAATTCTCAACAAATTAATTCTTAACAAATTAATCCTTAATTAATTCTTAAAATTTTAATTAATTCTTGACAACTTAAATTTTAATTAATAATTAACAACTCAATCCTTAATTATTTTAATTAAACTACAATCCTTAATTAATTCTTAATAATTTTAATTAATTCTTAACAACTTATATTTTAATTAATTCTTAACAACTCAATCCTTAATTAATTCTTAATAATTTTAATTAAACTTCAATCCTTAATTAATTCTTAATAATTTTAATAAATTCTTAATAAATTAAACATTAATTAATTCTTTAACAACTTAAAATCTTAGTTAACTATTAATCTTAATTAATCAACAATTCAACTTTAATAACAAATTCGATTTTTAATTCAACAAAATCCATGAACTAAATTTCAATTAATAACCTTCAAATATAAAACTAAATAAAATCCTACTCAACTGAAATATTTAACTTAATAATAATAAATATGTCAAATGGGTTGACATATTCACGGGTTGTTCGGTATCAAATCGAGAATTTGATACTTTATTAGAAACCAAATTAAAACGATTTGACTTGATTTATTCATGCATAAATGCCATGCTCATGCATATATATATATATATATATATATATCTGTCGTGTCATTCATGCTAGCTTATTTTTTGCTTTATTTAGAATGGCTAGATAGGAAAAAGATTGGTTGATTCTTACCTAACATAGTACCAGAGTGAGGCGAGATAATAGTACGTTAGGGAAACTTGGTCTAGGAAGTCAGGAAGGGTAAGGAGTACCCGACCTGGTCGACTTAGCTAAGTGGAACTAACCGAAGCTACCTCACCACATCCTAGACTGGTTAGACCAAAGTTTTCAAAAGAGTAAATTGAAAGTATCATTTCTTTAAAAGACTTTGTCTAGGAAAGGGTTGAGATCCAATAAGACTTAGGCCAAAGAAGACCTCTGTGCCCCAAGACCTGGAAGCCAATTATAGAAATTTATTCTCAATTTACTAATTGTTAAACTTGAATCTAACTCAAGGTCAAGCAATCTATAAAATTAACATTGAGAAAAATTATTCAAACATCTCACATACACCCATAAGGTTACCATGTTTGTTTGTACTGCGACACTTAGAATGGATGAGATGATAAGGACTAATCAATTGATAAATATTTTTAAAATATTTTCAAAAATCCTTAGAATATTTTCTTAAAAATATATTTTTAAAATAATTTTTAAACATAATAATGTTTTAATGAATTTCATGCTTGATTGGGTGCTTACGTATAAATACATATTTCAAAAATTATATATCTTTTTGAAAGTTGCTTGACCTACACATAGACACAAACCTTCTAGGTCAATTCTAAAGTCCCTTAAGATACTTAGGTAGAGTTCCTTGTGTTGATGCAGTTTGACCTGATTGTTATTTTGGTGTTGACACTGATTTAAGTTTAGGTGAGTGAGTAAATTCGGCTTAAGTCCTGGTCGGGGACTGGGCATGAAATCCTGGTGAGTGAAGCCGAGTGATGGAAATCCCGGTGAGTGAAGCCAGGTCCCGATGAGTGTAGCAGGGTGATGAAAACCCCGGTGAGTGAAGCGGGGTCCCAGTGAGTGAAGCCAAGTCCCGGTGAGTGAAGCCGGGTGATGAAAATCCCGGTGAGTGAAGCTAGGTCCCGGTGAGTGAAGCCGGGTGACTGAAACACCTGTGAGTGAAGCCGGGTCCCGGTGAGTGAAGTTGGGTGATGGAAACCCCGATGAGTGAAGCCGGGTCCTGGTGAGTGAAGCTGGGTGATGGAAATCCCGGTGAGTGAAGTCGGGTCCCGGTGAGTGAAGCCGGGTGATTGAAATCCCGGTGAGTGAAGCCGAGTCCTAGCGAGTGAAGCTAGGTGGAAGAAATCTCGGTGAGTGAAGTCGGGTCCTAGCGAGTGAAGTTAGGTGACTGAGTATGAGTCAGCCAAGTGACTGGATCGGTCTGGAGTCCGATCAGGAGTTGGTACAAGCTCCCTTGTGAATGGATCGGTCTGGTGACTGATCCAGGGAGTCTAATCGTTCTAGTGAATGATTAGAAAGAGAACAGAATGTTTCTGTTTGGCTTCTGATCGTTCTGGTGAACGATCAGAGAGAGATATTCTAAGATCTCTATAAGAAACTTGATCGGTCTGTCTGACCGATCAGGGATCGGTCTGTTAACATCCTGACCGATCAGGATGGCTCCTGATCGGTCAAGGAGTGACCGAATCGGTCAGGTGACCGATCAGGGCACAACCTGATCGGTCAGGTGACCGATCAGGTGCCTTTGGTTGGGAAGAACTGCGGGTTGAGGCCTTGAAGTCCCAGTGAACTGGTGGATCGGTCTGGTGACTGATCCCAGTTCTCTGATCGGTCAAGGTGATCGATCAGAGCTTCACTGGATCGATCAGAGCTTCTCTGATCCTAGTGTCTGAACTTTAATTTGAAAACGGTGTAAGACGCTCTGAATTGCTTCTAATTTCTCTGTTACACTGCTTATTTCCTTTTGATATGCTGTGCTAAGCCTCTGTTGAGTGTGCAGGTGAGACAGGGATGACTCAAACCAAGAAGGAGGGTCAATTGGCGACTTTCGCTTCGGTCAGGTTTGTGCATTTTCCCTTTGCAGGATTCAATGACTTCTGGCGCGGGCTGTCAACCATCTGGCAGAGCTGGCGACTGACCTGAGGCTCGGCTGAAGAGGTTTCAGTGGACTAAGCCCAGTAGAGGTCAGTGGGTCAGTGATGACGGAGCTGATCAAAGGTTGCAGACACGCCGAGTGAGCAAAGGATAAGAAGAAGCTGGGAAGCAGAGGAGCGCAAGAAGAACAGACAGGAAAACAAGCAAAGGGTTGTGCTGTGGGTTTCGCTGGGTTGTTGTGCTCTCTGTAGTGTTCTTGCTTGAGCGTTTTCTGCCACATCTATTGTGTGAGTTTTCTTCTCGTGATCTCCTGTACTCAAGCTCATTCATCTGTGAGATCTGTGGAGAGGTTACTCCACCGAGAAGGAGGCTTTTATATCCGGAGTTCCGGGGCTTGATCTGCCGACGATCAAGGGATCACCCACCTCACGGGCACGCCGAGTAGGGGCAAGTTATCCCCGAACCTTGTAAACCCTCCGTGTTAGCGACTGGTTTGTGTGTTCTTCATTTCTGTCTTTCTGTTTGTTTCTGTATTTCTTCCGTTGCTAACCCTAAGTGCAGAAAAGTTCAAAGAGCCAAAACTTTATGTGTGTCTGGCTATTCACACCCCCCTCTCTAGCCATCCAAGGTCCAACACCTTGTAGGTAACAAGGGTAGCCAAAAGGTGTAAGGTTCAGGGGGAGTCTATATTTTTTTAATTCTTTTGAAAATTATTTTTCAATAATTACTCTTTTCGAAAATTTATCACTTTCAAAATAGTTTTTGCTTAAAAAGTATTATGTCTTTTAAAATGCTTTTCAAAAAATGTGTTTCAAAAAGTTATAATGCATTTCAAAATATCTTTCAAAAATATTTTTCAAAAATTACTTTAATTGCTCTTTTGATTTGGATAAACTCTAAAGACACATAGGAAGTTTTCTTTATAGTCAACAAGTTTCCTAGGACTGTGTCAGATTTAGGGAGAGGTTCAAATTAAATGAAACATTGAGAGTTTCAAAAACACTATATTTTCAAAAAACTTCAAAATATTTCTTAATTTTCTTAATTTCTTTTCGTTTGAATCAAACCCTAAGACTCAGAGGAAGATCAACTTGTGGTCAACAAGCATCCTAGGACTATGTCAGATTTAGGGGGAGGTTCAAATTAAAAGAAACATTGAGAGTTTCAAAAACACTATATTTTCAAAAACTTCAAAATATTTCTTATATATTTTAAATTCTTTTCGTTTGAATCCAACCCTAAGACTCAGAGAAAGATCAACTTGTAGTTAACAAGCTTTCTAGAACTGTGTCAGGTTTAGGGGGAGGTTCAAATTAAAAGAACTATTAGATTTCAAAAAAATATTATATTTTTAAACACTATCTTTTGAAAAACACTTTATTTTTGAAAATACAATATTCTCACTTTTCAAAAAAAAAAATACATTGAAAACCTTTTGTCTCTTAAATTTTTTTGAAAATGCTTTGAGTTTGGAAAAATCTCCAAGACACATAGGAAAGTTTTTTTCTTATAGTTAACAAGGTTTCCTAGGACTGTGTCAGATTGGAGAGGAATCCAATTCAAATAATCTGTTATTTTTTAAAAATCAAAATACTCTGAAAATACTTTATCTTGATTGAAAATCTCTAAGACACATAGGAAATTTTCTTGTAGTTAACAAAGTTTCCTAAGACTGTGTTAGATTTAGGGAAATTCAAATTGATAAAGTAATTATCTTTTCAAATTTTAATCAAGTACTTATCATCTCTTAAAATATTTTTTGATAAGGTACTTGAATTTGCTAATAAAAAAAGGGATGTTTGAAAATTACATTTTCTTATAGAAACTTAAATATTTTCAAAAATCATATTATTGGTGCAAGTATTTAACTTAAAATCTTTTTTTTATTCTTTATTATTTTTTGATGTGTCCTAAAGGGGGAGAGAGTACTTAAGTTATATTTTTTTTATTTCTCCCAAGTTTTAAACCTAGAACCCTTAGACCTAACTTAATTTAAGATTATTGTCAAACATCAAAAAGCAGGAGATTGTTGGTGCAAAGTGCATCAGTTATAAACAGTCAACCACTAGTGTTTCGATGTTTGACAATATACTAAGGTCTAGTCAAAGTGACAAAGGGTTAGCCAAACAGGACCTGATGTTTGGTAAGGTAACCCAGGTTTGATCAGTTTGATAAAGGGTTAGCCAAACAGGACCTGATGTTTGGTAGTGACAATATACCATGGTTTAGTCAAAATGCTCAACGGTTAAGTCAAACATGACCTGATGTTTGGTAGGGTAAACCCAGGTTTGATCAGTTTGATAAAGGGTTAGCCAAACAGGATTTGATGTTTGGCAGAGTAAATAAAACCTAGGGTTGGTCAGGTTGACCAAGGGATTAAACAAAACTAGACTTGAGGTTTGGGATTATACTTACCTGAAGGTTGGAAGAAGTCTACTCAGGATTAAGATGACTAGAAAAGAAGTCATTATGAAGGATGAAATCCTAGTGAGTGAAGCTAGGTGGAAGAAATCCTGGTGAGTCAAGTTGGGTCCTAGTGAGTGAAGCTAGGTAGATGAAATCCTGGTTAGTGAAGTTAGGTCCTAGTGAGTGAAGCTAGGTGGACGAAGTCCTGGTGAGTGTAGCTAGGCACGAAGTCTTGGTCCGGGGGACTGAGCATGAAGTCCTGGTCGGGGATCAGGCAACGAAGTCTTAGCCGAGCGAGGACTACGGATAGAAGTAGAGATGGGTCAAGGTTGGACGTCTCGAGATCCTGTAGTCTCGGAGGCCGAGCACGAAGTCTTGGTCTGGGGGACCAAACAAAAGACTTAGCTGAGCGAGGGTCATGGATAGAAGTAGAGATGGGTTGATGTCTGATGTCTCGAGATTCGGGTTCTCGGAGGTTGAGCAAATGTCCAACCGGAGGTCCCGGTTGACAAAGATAACTTCTCCACGGTGGAGTAGGTGAGGACGCGTTCCTCGGGAAAGGGAACAGTAGGCGTCAGTTCGACCTAGAGTTTCGGATGAAATTCAAAGTCAAAACCAATAATCTAAGGCATAAGATCATTTGTATGTTTGTTGTGTGTTTTGTTGTCTTGCAGGTACCTGGAGTTGGAGGCAAGATAAGAGAGAAAACACAAAACAAACAAGGTTGGGAAAAGGGGTTCCCAGGCGCCTGAATGAAGTCAGGCGCCTGAATGAAGTCAGGCGCCTGAATGAAATCAGGCACCTGGTAACCCAGGCGCTTAACATCTTCCCAGGTGCCTGATTGGTCCTAGGCGCCTAGGTGCAGTGTTTATCCCTACACTGATTCAGCTGCTATGGATGAGCTAGTTAACCGCAGGTTAGGCGCCCCAGAGCTTATTAGGCGCCCAAGAGCTGGCTATAAAATGGGGTTCGACCCGTCACTTCAAGGAACCAAGTTTTCCATCCGCTAAAGCATTCTGTGCAAAGCAAAAGCGCTAAAGTTGAAGCTCTGCGACCAAGAAAGCTCCAGGAGGAAGTGCGTTGCACTTCGGACTTCCGAATTGGCCGAATTTTCATGTCAAATTGGTTTGCTTTTAGTTTACAAAGTTGTACTTATTTTTATTATCATTTCTTTGTTTGTACTTAAACTGTAAGACGGGTTTCTCCACCTCCGAAAAGTCCGGAAAGGAGACCACTAGTGGACTCACGCTGAGTACTTAGGTCTTTAACGTACTGACCCTGGGGGTTGGGAATCAAGTAAATCCCGCGAGTTTTTCTTGCTGTGTCTTTCTTTATTTATTATTTCCGCTGTGCACTAACACTTTGACAAAAAGACAATCGAACGACAATGTTCTGACGAGAAAGTTCGAGTCGATATTCACCCCCCCTCTATCGACCGACACCGATCCCACAGTCAGTTGACGTATTTGGGACAGACTTTCTTCATATAGTCTTTTTTCTTGTCGAAGTAACAAGTGGACTTTTTATCTTGTTTCTTTTTCACATTATAGTCATAATCCCTGGAATCTACAATTTACTTTTCCTTTTTTTTATAGATCCATTTCCTCTTCTTACTAAAACCTTGGGATCCAAATGCTAAGTAAGCATTTTTAGGTGTTTCATGCCTTAGTCTCTCCTCTTCTTGCATGCACTAAGCTTTAAGCTCATTCAATATCCACTTTTCTTTTTGAGAAATATAAGAAATCTTAAAAGTAGTAAACCATGCAGACAGAGACATCAAGATAAAATGCACTAATATAAACTCATACATTTGATGTTTAAGTGTTTTCAAACTTATGGTGATATTGGACATCTCCATAATATATTTCCTTATGTTTTCTTTGCCATTATACTACATGATTACCAACTTCGAAAGAACTGTGGTAGTCTCAACCTTTTTGTTTGCAATGAAATGGTATGTTGATTGGCTAAGGAAACTCGTAGCATCCTCTCCCTGAGTAAAAGAGCATTTAATTGGTGCAATAATGGAAAGCCTCGTGATACTTAAACACATGCGGTTTGATCGCTCCCATTTTACAAATTCTGCTCTTTTCTTTATAGTGCTAGAACTAGTCAAGGGTGTGGGCGATCATGCCTTAATGTATAGTTTAAGTCCATGCAGCCTAAGATTACAATCACATATTCTTTCTACTTAGTAAAATTTAAACCAATATTTATAAGGATATTATTAATACTGGCAGTAACAAATTATACTGAAATTAAAAGAGAGTAGATTATATAAGTTCACGATTTAATTAAAGCCAAGAACATGAATTAAAATTATATAAATAAAATGAAAATTTAAATATATATAAATAGACTTTTTATGTGATACCAAATATAATATTATATTTTATTCTGTGGACTAAAATATAATTTGTTAGCGGTATTCTCTAATATGACTCAAACTTTAGTTGGTCACACAATGTACCTTCCTTTAGGTTGACAATTGTGAGCATAATATGACACTTTATATGAATTATATATTGGTTTATAACTTATAACAACTTTAATCAACCACATAATGTCTTTCTTTGAGCCAACATATTTTGTGCATGATCAGAACAAAATAAATTTTGTTCAACAGTTATAGGTTACCCTTAAACATATATGTAACATAAAAGTAATTTTTCTTTGAGCCAATTACTTTTAGCATAAATATACGTCTACTGATACAAAATATATTAAACTTGCCTAATGTCTCTTCCTTTAGGTTGACACAGTTGTTCATTTTATATAATGTGTACTTATAGACTCAAGAAAACTCTAGAAACTTTAATTGAACATATAATTACTTAATTGGCCTTAATAACTCCTTATGAATCGATTAATATCATATGATGATCAATTGGTTTAACCCAATCGATTATCTTAATTGATTTGAAAGTCTACTGTATACGATTTTTAGGATCATCAATGGATTGATGATCAGTGCCAATTGATTAGTGGAAACCAATCGATCCAGCTAATTAATTACTAAACCTTCTATGTTCGATATTTAACTCATCAATCGATTGAGATTTCATGACAATCGATTTGGTCTCACCACTCGATTACTTAATCGATAAAATAAAGAATAAAAACACTTCTTTAAGTGGGATCCACCCTTTAAGAGGTCTTAAAAAAATGAGTGGGACCATCCTTAATGAAGTTCTTTGCATGGATCCCAATGGTTTATCGATTAGAAATCATTCTAATCGATCAATATCCTTTAAAATTATTAATCGATTAGAAAAATTTCCAATCGATTGATATGGGTTGATTGATTCTAATCAATTTTATCACGAGTTGGTTTTTAATCGATTGACAGAATTGTTTATCGATCGGGATATTTTTAATCGATTACCGATCGATTCCAATCATTTCCGTGTTCGATTTTAAAGCTTTAATTGCTTGATGGAAAATCACTAATTGATTAAGCAGTTATGATTGAACCTATAATCAACTAGAATTGATCCCATATTTAATCTTTATTGAGCTAATCGATTACCTAGTTAAAGTAATTGATTAGGGCCAACTGATCGATTCATCAATCGATTTCGGATGGTTCTGTTCACAATTTTAGGTTTGGTAATCGATTATAATCAATTGTCCGACCAAGTCAATTGATTATACCATCACGATTTAACTTAAAATTAGATCAAACGCGGTGGTTTCATTAAAGAAAGCTACGGATTACACGTTGTTCTTTGTATTTTTCACAAAAACAAAAAAAAACTTAAATACCCAAGCCTTTCATAGGTTTTCTATTATAGTAATTCAAAGATCAAATTGTTAGAGCAAAAAATCAACAAATAACCCTAACTTTAAACCATGAAATTTGAAGAAACAAAGATGTTGCTCTGATACCAATTGAAAAAACATGAATTAATCCTATGTCTGTGATCCTGTCACGAAGCGAGGTGGAAGCCCCAAGAGTGAGATGGTCTCTCGAAGATCACGAACTACTGACGCTGGCTCCGGTGCTGGCTCCTAATCTGCAAGATAAAGACCGTTAGAACCCGCTGAGAAAAGTCCCTGGCAAGGCACTCCGACGGTCAAGTCAGTCTCCAGCAGCAGAAGAGCAAGAAAGCAATAGAACAGTAGCAAAACACTATTCTCGCGCGTACCTGAGGGATATGGAGTGGAGAGACTTATATAGCCGGGGGAGCTAACAGCTTCTACCCGCCTGCCACCTTTTGTCTCGTAGCGAGGACAAGGTAAGGATACCCAGAGGTGGTAGGGTAATGTGTCACATACCAGAATAGGGAAAAGGGCGTTGTCAACTTAAAGGCGAGCGTCGTTGGGCGCCGCTCAGCTTGGGATGAACGCATTCGGTCGTGGTACTGAGGGACAGGGCATGGCAGGGAGATCATGGCGTCAGCGAGATGCTCGCGATTCGGGCCAGAATGATGCCTGACCTGCGCCGACCCTGTACAGTCTATGGGAGTCATGTGTCAGGGAGTGGTTGTTCTGATGAGTCACGACAAAATCTCGAATGCTAGTGTCGGTTGGTGACCTAGAGTGATGATGCTGACTGAGGGCATAGAATGATGAGGTCAACTGAGGGTCGAGAGTGAGGATGCCGACTGAGGGCATAAAATAATGAGGCCGACTGAGGGCCGAGAGTAAGGATGCCGACTGAGGGCATAAAATGATGAGGTCGACTGAGGCCTAGAGTGTGGGAGCCGACTAGGGGCTCAGAGTGTTGGAGCCGATTGGGGGCTCATAATGTTGGAGGTGACTGGGGGCTAAAAGTGTTGGAGCTGATTGGGGGCTCATAATGTTGGAGGCGACTGGGGGCTCAGAATGTTGGAGGCGACTGGGGGCTCAGAATATCCACGGTTACCGAGAGCGACTATGCTTTCCGAGTTGAGGAAGGCGTCTCGAGCGAGGATATGCTTCCTGAGTCGTGGTGCGCATGGTTCGGGATGAACATCCGAACTTGGCTGACTCGGAGATGGTTGTTGGGGCAATCGACCCTAAGATGATCTGGAGGATCATGGGGTTTTGATGTGTGTTGGGCAATTTGGTTAAGTTAGGAGTTATTGTTGGACTAATATATGTACATGAGTGTGCAGGTGTACAGGTACACATGGACTTGGTTGATGTCTTCAGGTGAAGGATGACATAGAGGCAAGCTGGAGGCTTGCGTGCGCATCCGAGGGATTGTTGATAGCAGGGACGATGAGCCAAGGGACGCGGACTTCGAGACATACGTGAAAGGTGGCATGGAGGCAAGCTGGAGGCTTGCGTGCGCATCCGAGGGACGAGGGCCGAAGATGAAGAGGGTGTGAAGGCAACAGTCGAGGCTGCTGGTGAAGAGTCGACTAGGTTGTGAGGGTCCTAGTGTGAGTCGTTGTACTCGGGAACTAAGCTAGGAGGGTTCGAGTGCGGAGTGAAGTGTACTCGGGAGTGAAACCCTAAGCTTAGGTTTGGACCAGTTGACTGCTCTGGGAGCAGTCGACTGGTGTCGACTGGGACAGCCGGTAAAATTCGAACGTTGTATGGCAACGATCGAATCTAAGTGAGACCAATCGACTGCCCTTGAGGGCAGTCAACTGGTAGCGGCTATTTCAGATTCGAGCTCTATTTAAAGGGCCTCGTTTCATCCTTTCTTCTCTTGACGAAACAAGCTTGGTTAAGGCTTGTTAGTAGTCTCTTTGTGCTCAGAGTGTGCTTGGTGTTGTGGCGAGGTTTCTCCACCCACAAGGAGCGACAAAGGCTAGCCGGAGGTTATCTAGGGAGTGATCCACTGACAGATTCTTGGATTAGTCACCCGTCCGGGGTGGATACCAAGTAAATCTGGTTTGTTAGCATTGTCTTTGTTGTTAGTTTCATTTTTGTTTGTATTTCCGCTGCGCAAACTAACAACGTAGGTGAAAAGAATTGAAGAAACGCTATTCACCCCCCCTCTAGCGTACGTAAGCGATCCTACAATTGGTATCAGAGCGAAGGACCACTCTTGATTGGACTAACCGCCAAGAGAGCACACGCTAGAGGAAGAAAAATGATGGAAGACAAATTTGGGGAAGACATCTACACTCCACCGCCCTACAATCATGAAGACTTCAACTTGTGGAGGGCGAGAATCGAGACTTGGTTCGGAATGGAGTGGGCATGTAGAATTGCGCTTGAAGAGCCATTCATGATTCCAAAGGATAAGCACGGGAAGAGACTTAGACCTAGATATTGGAATCAAGAACAACAAGACCAAGCAAAAGCAAATGAAAAGGTACTTAGTATTTTGGTAAATATTTTGCCTAACCATGTTTTGAGTTGTGTAGGTTAATATGAAAATGCATGTGAGTTATGGAATAAGTTGAAAAGATATCATGAGACTCCTACACAAACTCAAGAGCCCGAAGAAGTAAGTTCAAGAGTCCAAGAAGACCAAGAGGGAGAAGAAGTGTCAACTTCATCAAGTGAAGTGACAAAAGTTAATGAAGAATCATCAACTTCCTCGAGAGAAGATGAAGTATCAATTTCAAGGGTTGAGGGGGAGGAGAGACCTTCGCCCGTACAAGAACAGAGCAAGACTCAACCTCCACTAAAGCAAAGACCAAGGAACATATCGTATGCTTTGGGTGCAACAAAAAGGGGCATTACAAGGTTAAGTGCCCACTAGGTAAAAAGGAGGTAATTCCTAAACCCGGGTTCATTCAATTTAAATCTAATATGGGTTGTAGGAATGAGGAAGCTCAAAAGAAAAGAAGAAACATTCGATATTTCACATACGGGGAGCTAGGGCATTACCATACAAAATGTCCAAGGAAAGGAGAGCTTAAAAAGATGGAGCACCTTAGGAGATGGGAAAAAGAAGAAAGGAAAAGGAGCTCACATCAAGGGGGAGCAACAAAGGTAAGGGAGGTAATCTCTAACTTTACTTATGCTCAAAATGCTTGTATGAATGATAGAATTAATAACAATTACTTGCCCATGCGTGTTTTTGGTTTTAAATATCATGATAGGAATAGAAACACTATTGCGTGCCAAAACACCAAAAATTTATGTTTCATGACAAATCTAGGAATTCTAGGACTAAGGACCAAGGCATAAACCCTAAGAAAGGGAGGCATATGCTTAGAAAAATAGGTAGACCTAGGAATGAACAAAATAGGCATGATGATTCTAAGGTTAGGAAGTTAGAAAAGGAAAATCAAGTTTTGAGAGCAAAACTTGATAAGTTAGAGAAAAACCTAGACAGAGTCATTAGAGGGTCCAAGGGGGCAAGCATGATGCAAAAAGATCAACCTCTTATGAATGGTAGGCCGGGATTGGGATACCACCCTAGGAGGGCAAATCGTAGAAAAATGATATATTCAAGGATGCCTTATGTTTATGGTAGAGAAAAGATCAAAAATGGCAAAGAAAAGCCATTTAAAGGAAAAGAAAAGGAATTTACCAAGAAAAAGGTCTATAGGTTAAGAGAGTAGTAGTGGAAGGTCAAGAAGCACCGGAGAAGCATCGGTGTGGTCTTGCAGTTGTAGATGAGTTACCTAGGGAGGTAACTAGGGCTAGGAGCTCAAGGGAGAGCTCTAGAAGACAAAATGGGATCCATGGTCAATGGATCTCAGGAGGTTTTCTCCTAGTAGAGTAGATGGGCTATGAAGTGTGCCAAAGGGTTCAAAAGGCTAAGGTTAGCCTTAATACTAGGGAATTGACACACTAAAGAGAGAATTATGGAGAAAAAGATTGAAAATGGTATTATAATTGGAAGAAATTGGTTTTAATGTGAAAATACCATATAACTTGGTGGTATTAGTGTATATGAATAAGTATGAGAGGAAGCATCAGAAAGAGGTCCAAATTAGAACTTCTAGTTGAGTTTAAATGACTCAATTTGGATAGGTTTGGAATTTATACCAATCTTGGGATCCATAGTGAATTTATTTGAAATCGTATTTTTCCCAAGTAGACTTAGGATCCACAAATCTCTCAACAAAATTTTAGATTTTTTGAAGGCTTGTGGAATTAGTTATGCATTTCTAAAAGTAGACTGAAAAACTAGGATTTCAGAGTATCAGTCGACTGGCCTAGAGCCAGTCGACTGGTCCATAACACATAACCTTCTGTATGTTTTATCAGTCGACTGCCCCAGGGGCAGTCGACTGATCCCAACTGGAAAAACCTTCTGTGAAGTTTACCAGTCGACTGCCCTTGATGGCAATCGACTAGTCTGCGGGTTCTATAAAAGAAAAAGGGCGCGGGGGGCAGCCAAAACCTAGGGTTTTGGCGTGCCACCCCGGCCATTTCTTCTTCTCTCGAGCCCCTCTCTCGTTCTAAGCCCTCCCCGAGCCCTAAAATCCCTTCCTAAGCCTCCCTCTACCTCGGATCTACTCCTAGGGTTAGTGAAAACTCACCTTTTCAAGTCGATCTCATCTCACTGTCATCATGAAGCGATTAGCAAAGAGGTAATGGTGTTTCCAGTTGATTTTGTTCATTTAAACTATATTTTGGAACTAATGTGTCAATTTGTGCATGTTTTCTTTCCTTTGGGGGGGGGGTGTCTTGGTGTGCATGCATGTATGTTGCATATTAGGGCTGTCTCTAAGAGGGCAAGAGGTGAGGGGTCATCTCACCAAGGTCGGGAAGCCCAGGGAGAGTCTAGGTTTAGGTCATTAGAATGTAAGAAAAGATTTGAGGAAAATGAATTCGTCCCGATGAATTATAGGTATTTGAATAAGGCATACTTTCAAGAGAAGTCACCCCAAATCACCGAGATGATCACCCACTTTGGGATCGAACAACTAGTGTATTGCCAACACGACATTAATATCGACCTATGCAAAGAGTTTTATGCAAACCTGACGTGCGTTGACTCTGAAAATAACTTGTATGAGTCAAGAGTAACCGGCGTTTCCATCCCTTTTTCAGCCATGGTTTTAGCCAGTTTTTTTAGAATGTAGGGCGTCCAATAATGTAAACACTTATTTTCCTAATGTTGTTGAGCCTTTTGAGTTTCCTGATGTCACAATCAACCAAATTCATCTGCATTACTTTAGGAGGCATAGGCATGAGTCTGAGCGCATTTTTGATGTCAAGCCTATGAGTCCCTTCAGTCATGTGTTATACAAGATTGTTTTAGAATGTTTGTTACCCATCGTCACCAAGGGAAGGGCAAAGATTCGACCGCCTCATCTAGTGATGATGTATGCCCTAGAGAGGAGGTTGGATATAGATGTCTCCCTCATGTCTTTACCTCCATCTGCCATTTTTCCCAGAGTGTGAATGGGAAAATCTACATGCCTTTCTACCACGTTCTGACTGAGTTCTTCCAGTTACGGTTTGGTATCCGTGTCACTAGCGGTCAAGTCAGGCACCTGTCCAAGGACTACGACCAGATTGGCACACGCTAACTGTCCTTGGCAGGCATTGAGAGTCGGCAGGGGGCATTTGTATGGAGGCAACGTCCGGAGTCTTCCAGCTCAGATGAGGAGCCTACTGCGGGAGTTACACACGAGGAGTTTACTCAGCTTCGGTCGGAGGTTCACGGCCTCCGGGAGGACCTCCAGAGCTATCAGCAGCAGCAGCTGGGATTCCAGGAGACCATTCAGGGGGAGTTTGTATGCTTGGTATGGGTGCTGCGGATGCCTGACCAAGAAACAAAAACCCTACTACCTCGCAGTGCTGCGGATGCCCGAGGTATGTAGGCTTGGTCTGGGTGCTGCGGATGCCTGACCAAGAAACAAAAACCCTACTACCTCGCGATGCTGTGGATGCCCGAGGTATGTAGGCTTGGTCTGGGTGTTGCGGATGCCCGACCAAGAAACAAAAACCCTACTACCTCGCGGTGCTGCGGATGCCCGAGGTGAGTAGGCCTGGTTCGAGGATTGCGGAGGCCTGACCAACCCCTACAGCCTCTAGCCGTGAATTGGGGGAGGCTAGGGGGAATGTAGGAGAAGAAAGTTAACACATAGCCGACCAGATATGAAACAACGCCCTCAGACAGGGGTTCCGGAGTCGACAGGGCGAGATGTACGAGATGCTGCGGCAGATGCATCTCTCATATCAGGCCCCACCTCCTCCTCCCCCTCCAGGCGACGATGACATGATGTGATGGGATGACATAGGCTTTAGAGCGACTTAGTGTTGAGAGCATTTTTATTTGATGTATTCTTATATCTCTCAAACACTCCTTGTTCTGAAAATTGTATTGGATAACTTCAGGGATTTGGCCCCTGCTACTTTCTTATGTTTTATTTCATGACTGTCTTTATGTTTTTATGTATAATACATTTATATTCATGCTATATTATGTGGTTTTATATCATGAATTGATTTTGACTTCCACTATTGTTTTTACACATGATTTGAGTTTTGCTTGAAACTAGTAAATTGTATTGATGATATGTTATGGTTTTCAAGTTAAAAAATCTTTATCTATGCTTTCATGATATATTTTGAAATTGTATATTGGTTGTTTTGCCTATATTTATTGGTTGTTATTGGATGATCAATTTTTTCTAAATAAAGGCATAAGGAGGGTTTTCATGATTATCTAGGGTTAAGAGGTAATGAGGGGGAGCTTTGTCAAAATGAGAAATGAATATGAAAAGGGGAGGTTTGAGAACCATTATATGTGTAAAATGAGGGTAAATGGAATTGACAAACATAAGGAAACATATATAGGATTGAAAGTTGATACAAACATTCCAAGTTTTGAGGATTTGTAGGATTGTATCAAAAGTCAAGCATGTTTGATGTTTTTCATGGAAATATATTTTTCTAGGGTTGGGAATACTCTAACAAACGTGCTTGCAAAATTCACATTTTTCTGAATTTTCTGGAATTTTATACGCGTTTCTGAATTTCGGCTAGAAAATCAGAAAATGGCGTATCAGTCGACTGCCCTAGGGGGCAGTCGACAGGTGTTTTGGACAGATTGGTATTTGGTGATTTCTGAGGGGTTTTTCAGAAATCTAGTAAGTTCTATTTGGTACCAGGGGTAGGATTGCTTGGGGCAATCTTTTTGATGGTGGCAAAGGGGGAGAACTTGGGTGTTAAGTTAAGTTTGGGTTGAAACTTAACTATGGTTGAATTATGAAACTTGTGTGATAAGTGTTAAGTTGGAAGAACTTAATTGGTGTTGAGTTGATGTTGAGTTGGGTATAACTCAACGTGGTGTTGTGCTTATGAAGTTAAGTGGGTAGAACTTAACTTGGGGTTGCAATGAGAATTGAAAAATGGGAGAAAACATAGGTTAAGGGGGAGGTTACCTTTGTTTGTTATGCTTTGTTTTTCAATTGCTATTGCTTTTGTTATTGCTATTATTGTGATATTTACCTAACTTAACATATTGCCACACATCAAAAAGGGGGAGATTGTTGGGGCAATCGGCCTTAAGATGATCTGGAGGATCATGGGGTTTTGATGTGTGTTGGGCAATATGGTTAAGTTAGGAGTTATTGTTGGACTAATATGTGTACATGAGTGTGTAGGTGTACAGGTACACATGGACTTGGTTGATGTTTTCAGGTGAAGGATGGCATGGAGGCAAGCTGGAGGCTTGCGTGCGCATCCGAGGGACCGTTGATAGCAGGGATGATGAGCCGAGGGACACAAACATCGAGGCGTACGTGAAGGGTGGCATGGAGGCAAGCTGGAGGCTTGCGTGCGCATCCGAGGGACGAGGGCCGAAGATGAAGAGGGCGTGAAGGCAATAGTCGAGGCTATTGGTGAAGAGTCGACTAGGTTGTGAGGGTCCTAGTGTGAGTCGTTGTACTCGGGAACTAAGCTGGGAGGGTTCGAGTGCGGAGTGAAGTGTACTCGGGAGTGAAACCCTAAGCTTAGGTTTGGACCAGTCGACTGCTCTGGGAGCAGTCGACTGGTGTCGACTAGGACAGCTGGCAAATTCGAACATTGTATGGCAACGGTCGAATCTGAGTGGGACCAGTCGACTGCCCTTGAGGGCAGTCGACTGGTAGCGGCTGTTTCAGATTCGAGCCCTATTTAAAGGGGCTCATTTCATGCTTTCTTCTCTTGACGAAACAAGATTGGTTAAGGCTTGTTAGTAGTCTCTTTGTGCTCAGAGTGTGCTTGGTGTTGTGGCGAGGTTTCTCCACCCACAAGGAGCGATAAAGGCTAGCCGGAGGTTATCCGGGAGTGATCCACACCGACGGATTCTTGGATTAGTCACTCATCCGGGGTGGATACCAAGTAAATCTGGTTTGTTAGCATTGTCTTTGTTGTTAGTTTCATTTTTGTTTGTATTTCCGTTGTGCAAACTAACAACGTAGGTGAAAAGAATTGAAGAAACGCTATTCACCCCCCTCTAGCGTACGTAAGCGATCCTATAATGGTATGGTCGATGACCGAGTATTCTCTTGGCTCGGGATGCTCCTAACTCAGGGACCTTATGATTCAGCGACACTTGAGTAAAGACTTCTCTGGCTCGAAGTGCACTCAGGGAGAGTGGGCCGCCACGCGTCCGACTGGGGACATCGGTCGAGTGGTGCGTGGAATCAGATTCGCCTATGACTTCAAGATACTTTAGTTTGAGGCTCCCCAACTTGGGAGCGCTAAGACTTAGTGAGGCTATGAGTCAGGACTTCTCTGACTCAAGATCCTCCTGAACTCGAAGGCCTTCAGGGCTTCCATCCCCTTAGCCTCTGTGATCGTTTTCCAGCAGGGCCCATGGCCTATCGTCTTCGAACGAACTGGGCTGAATCGCCGACCCGAGCCCTATATTCGAAGAGCCCATGAGCCCACAAACCCATCTTCTTCTGACAAGGCGTCAGGCTGCCGAGCCAGGCTACACGTAAGGTGGCCCGGGATAATAAGCATCCCCCTCGAGTCTAGTCGAAGGAGGCGTTGAGTCTGACTGACTAGACTATTATTCATGCCCGAGCCTGGCGCGCTTGAGTGGCGTGCTCTTGCGGTCGATCTACACAGTCGACCCCAGACCAGCGACTTACCTTGCCGGTAAACATTCCCATCCAACGTCTTTTACTTCTATCATTGCGATCCTCGCCGAATCATCCCATATCTTCTTCTTAATTGCCGCCTTAACTGCCTGAGCCACGTGTCCGCGGGCCATTCATTTTCCGAGCAACGATGCGTCTGCCGCCCATCCCTACGAATGTTCGATTCGCACGTCCGCTCCGTCGCTTCGGGAGTCACCTCGAGCCTGATCGGTGTTAGTAGGAGCCCTAGAGCCAATTATGTGATGATTGACTAGGGACTTTTTGTATCATATTCTATCATTAATAAAGGCATATTTGGTTATTATACTTACTTTGTGTTTGTGCCAAATAACTAAGTATAATAATGTCCTTGGGTAGTAGGCTCTTATCTACATTATATCGATTGGTTGAATCAATAGTGAGATGATGTAGAGAACACTACTCTAAACCATTCCTAGTCAAGCATTAATATTCAAGGACAATATTAATGCATGGAGACTAGCATGTAGGTTAACTGATGACTTGAGCTCACAAGTCATGGATATGTGATATCAAGTTGACACATGGGTATCTATTGGAAAATGTGTACTGAATGACCCACCATGAGAAAGTTTCATAGATTGTCATATGAGTGCCATAAACTTTCTTATGTGACTATTGGTATGAATAGTCCTTAGACCTGAAGTTACTACGGTTCCCTACATAAGGAGTTATGTACTTTGGTATCGTCAAACGTCACCCGTAATAGGGTGGACTATAAAGGCGATCACTGGGTATGTAATGAATTATGCGGAGGGATGTGAGTGATGTAGATGGGATCTATCCCTCCCATATGACGGGAGTAATATTTGTGGGCCCCTTGATCGTGTAGGACTACTAAAACGCATGACCATTCTCAAATGAGTTAATATGAGATATTGAGATCATTTGTTTGAGTGAGTCTACTCGGGGATCAAGAAACACAAGATTGACTGAGGATGACATGGTCTATGCCTCATTGGTCAATTTAGATATCGAGGATAGAAGGACGAGGTCATACATTATCGTAGTCACGGAGGTTAAGTCGGATATCGACTTTTCTTGTTACTTGGATAGCAATGATGCATTGCTAGATGCCGCTCATTGCTTATGTGTGTAAAGTGGTTTAGGCACATTGCCAACGTCACAAGAACCTATTGGGTCACACACTAAGGACACGATGCTTCAAAGATTAATTGATCTTGGTTTGACTAAGATTTGATTCGAATTGGATTAATTGAGTTAGACTCAAGTGAATCCAATTAGATTATGGGATTGAGTCTAATTTGAGTTAGACTCATCTAGATTAGACTCAACCACTTAATTATGGATAATATTCATTAAAGGGTTTAATAAATATTATTTAAGAGGAAGGCTAAGAGACATTCTACTCATTAGATGAATAGAATATTAAGAGTCTCAAGGAATACCAAGAGGCTTGGTATTCATTGGGTTTTATTAGCATTAAGATAAGAGGAGCTCAAGGGACATAGACCCTTGGTATTCATTAGATGAGTATAAATACCCCCCCCCCCTTGTCAAAGGCTAGAGTGGGCATCTCTCTTCCTCTTCTTTCTTCCTCCTTATCCATAACTCCCTAGTGGAGGTTCTTGTGCTTTATGAACCATCCCAAGTTGCTAGCACAACTAAGGTGATTCATCTCTGAGGCGTAGATCGTGTTCGTGTGGATACGCATAGAGACACGGACACTTGAACGTGTAAGAGATCCGGCGAACCAAAGGACTAGCGGGATAAGCGAAGGGCACGCGACAAAGGTATTCCTATAAGATAGGAATTGTAGATCACTTTGTATAAGTTTTTCTTTCGCATTGATCGCTCGAGGGATCTTGTTTCAACTGTGATTTTAAATATTTTTACCTATAGATCCCTACAATAGTATCAGAGCCACTTGCGAAAGTTCATACAAAGTTTAGAAAACTTTTATATGTGATATAGAAGTAGGATATAATTTTATTATAGATTGTATAATGTATGTGCATTTGTCGAGATACAAAAGTTTGTGTTGATCAAACTAAAAGTCTATAGCATCATCATATGAAATATGAAAGTGTGCTATGATGCGAATGTACTCGATAAATTTTATAACATATGGTTTCGGCTCATGAGCATTTTTACAATCATAATAAAAATTGATGTCCTAAATCTATTGTATGTGATTGATGACATGGTACATGGTTATGGCCTTAACCCCAATATGATTGGATGAATATGTGTGTGTGTATATGTTGTAATTCATAATACGGTCTGCGTGTCTTGTCTTGTCTCTATTTTTCCAAGTTGTAAAAATAGATTTAGACTCAAATGTAACTCGAGTTTTCCTACATTATAATGTACAAAAGGAGTAGTGGAGTGCCCATTGAAGAATGAAGTTACAAGAAGGATGCCGATCGTACATGATGACCGAAGGATGCACTTGGAGAAGATGTTATCCCTAGGTTGACCATCGATCTTCTCATTGGCTTGGGAAGATCGTAGTATATGGGTCATAACCATGTCACGTTTTATCGCTTATATATTGATATATGCAATGTGTGTATGTGATGCATGATTAGATAAATAGTTATCTCAATTAAGTCAACTCAATATACCTACCAAAGTTTGGTACTCATAAACTACCTCGATCATTTGTTGTTAGGTTTGCCAAAGCAAAGTGACGCATTTTATCTTGGTAGAGTGCGAGAGGATAATTGTGATGTCCCATTATCAAACTTTGGGTGAGACTTAACTAAGTCCCCTCAATTAGATTGAGAAACTTGGAGGCATATCCCAAAAGTTGGGAAACTTGGGTAAGAGAATAATTATTCCATGTCTTGGGCGATTAGTCAAAGCTAACTTAAGATGATGTGTAATGTGGATCTTGACCCTTTGTTTCAAAGAGTTGCATGAGATGTAATTGGTAAAATGTTACCTACCTAATTATACCAAGTCTTGGGCGATTAGCCAAAGTTAACTCAAGATGAAGTATAATATGGATCTTGTCCCACATGAATAATGATTGCTATTTGGTTTGGAGCTAGTAGTGTTGGTAAATTGAGTTTGCCTACATCCATGACTAGCCCCAACCAAAGCTCTACGATTCAGTGGGAGCATCATTTAATTAAAGGCCTAATTAAATGAATTAGATATGATACTTATTTTTGCATAATTCTACTGTTGTAGATCATCATGTCATCTAACACGTCAAATACTCTCTCTGCGATCCGTCCTTGAGAAGACAAGCTCAACAGAGCTAATTTCCTGGACTGGTACAGAAACTTGAGGATAGTCCTTAAACAAGAACGAAAACTGTGTTGGATCGAGAAAAACGATAGAGGGGGGTGAATATCGTTAAAACATTTTTTTCGGATTAAGGAAAAAGTAAATGTAGCGGAATCAAAACAATCACACAAAACACAAGTATTTTACTTGGTTCGAAGTCACGATTGGCTCCTACTCCAAGGCCCACAGTCCTTGACTGTTTACTTTGGGTAATTCTCTAATCGTGCAAAAGGTTTACAAATTTCAGTACAAGAATATTGCAGTAAATGAAAAGAGCTACACTTTTCGTTACCGACGCCCGATGTAGATCATACTTCGGAGCAGAGGGGCGTCGTCGGCACTGGAATCTCGAGATCGGAGTTTGCCGGAGCGGAGCGCTTGAACGAAAAGCTTTGAAGTGTTAGAAAGTAGTTGTCTTGAAGCCTTGGGGTCAAGCACCCTTTTATAGTGCTCCTGGGGGCGCCTGAGACGTCGGGGGCACCTGACACGTGCCTTCATCTGCGGAAAACTCAATCCGCAGCTCGGTCAACGCTTATCCCCTTCGACTCGGCCTCTGGAGCTGACTGGGCGCCCGAGACCTCCTGGGCGCCTAGCTTGACTTGGTCCGCTGGCTTCGTGGCTGATTTGCTTCGATTACCTCTTTGGCTTTGACCTTGGGCGCCCGGGACCTCCCGGGCGCCTAGCCCAGTGTGGTTTCGATGCGGTTCTTGCTTCCTTGCTGTTTTGGCTTTGACCTTGGGCGCCCGGGACCTCCCGGGCGCTTAGCCCAGTTGCCTACCCCTTCCTTTGGGGTGTTCTGAGCTGCAGAAACACAATCCTTCAGTCCCTGCAACCAAGGTTAGTTCCAACACAAACAAAGCAAGATTGTTAGTCAATATTTACAGTCGTAGCTGTCTTGGTTTTGACTTTGGGTCTCCCAAATGGAACCCTAGGTCGAACCGATGCCTAAGTTCCCTCGACGGGGAACGCGTCCTCACCTACTCCTCTCAGGAGAATTTACCTTTTTGCCAACCGGCTCCTCCGGTTGGACTTTTCCCAGCTTTACTCACCAGGTCTTCATGCCCAGTCTGTAACCAGGACTTAGTACCCAATTCATCGAACCAAGTCTTCGGTGCCCAGCCCTTGGCCAGGTCTTAGTGCCCAATTCCTCGAACCAGGT
Organism: Boesenbergia rotunda; assembly: GCA_024364735.1. NCBI lineage: Eukaryota > Viridiplantae > Streptophyta > Magnoliopsida > Zingiberales > Zingiberaceae > Boesenbergia > Boesenbergia rotunda. The sequence continues at coordinate 30,130 of JAGFNQ010008070.1, forward strand.
CTTTGGTGCCCAACCCTCGGCCAGGTCTTAGTGCCCAGTCCACGACTAAGACTTATTTCCCAACCTTATGTCAGGACTTAGTTGCCCAGGCCGTGGCCAGACTTATTGCCCAATTCTTAAAACCAGGACTTCGTGCCTAGTGTTCCTAGGACTTTTCCTGCACACTTGAGTAACATCGTTAGAGCAACAATAATACTTAACTTTGAACCCTTTTCCAATATCAAAACAAAGTTCGATATGGTGCTTCCGGCACCAACAAACTGTACGTCCTAGAGCAATCTCTTCCAGAAGCATGATAAGTGATATTTTATTGGTTATTTTAGATGTCAAAATTCATGTTTGACCCATGTTTTTCTTGCTTAATTGTGAATTTATTCTAGGTTCTAGAAATTATTGCTATTTTGGACTTAATTGCAAATCTGTACACATTTGGATTATTTTGCCACTAAATTTTTGATCATTTTTTGTAGGCATGAAAGGATCATGGACCTAGGGCATACTGGGTCAAACTTGAGTCGGAAGTGGACCCGAATCGAGTTATCAAGCTTCGGATTAATCTGGGCCGTCTGATTCAAAAGCGGCTAGATCTGAGCCATCTAGGACCATCTGAGGCAATCCGAGCTAGGGTTAGGGCTGATCAAGCACTGAGATCAAGATCTGAGACTTTCATCCCAATCAGAGATCATCCAACCGTTGGATCAAGCTCAGAGGGTTCTATACTGTCCATTTAAAGATTAGGTTGATCTGGGCCATCCGTTGCAAATCTGGAGGATCCGAGCTACCCTGAGGCAGATCCCGACCCTTGATCAACATCTGAAAGTTTGGGTCAGATCAGATGAAGATCAACCGTTGGATTCATCCAAATCAATATGGACCGTCCATTGTTAAGTATTTAATCAAAAATCTCCTCAGCTTCTCCCTGTCGCGTCTCCGCCTCACAGTCCATCTTCTTCGCATGTTCTTAATTTTCTTTAGCTAGTTCTTCAATCCAAGGGGCGCGACCCCTCAATTCTCTGTTTAGATCAATTGCTAGGTCATTGGGGAGGTTTGTCGGTGAAGTTCCAGCTCTAAATTGCCAAGAAACAGAGCTGTTGTGAGGTTTCCGTGGCTCTGCTGTTTGAAGCCTTCGATTTCAGCTGTGCTCCATTTCCATCCACCGGAGCTATCTGGAGGGGTTCCCTAGAGTGCTCTGACCATCCCCGAATCACCATCGCATTTGGAAGCAGCTGGATTGGAGGATTCGAATGGAATTTTCAGAATTGGGAAGAGCTGAGCTGGAATGGATCGCAGATTGAGTTTTCCATTGATTTGCTGAGCTTACGGGTTTGAGGCTCACCCTTGCGTGACGAACAAGGAGTTCTTGACCTAAGAGAGTGATTGAGGATTAGTTTTCTTCTTGAATTTTCGATTTGTAGCTGTAATTTCAATTCTGCAGTGTTTCATTTCTGAACTTTTTGTATCAGCTGCCATAGTTTCGTTTCCTTCATTGTTCTGCTTAATTAGGTTTAAATTCTTCAAGTTGAGTAACTAGATTGCTTGTTAGTGAACTCTCAGATTTAATGTTAGTTTTCCTGCAATTCCCGTTCAGTTTACAGCTTGCGTGCCATTTTGTTGCATGCGTATCAGCCCTGTAGTTTCTGCAGTATCAGTCCTTTAAATCCTGCATTTTATATCAGTAGTCTAGTTTAAATTCTGAATCATTTTTTATATTAGTTTGGTAATTTCGATCTCAGTTGCTTAGTTTAGTTTAGTATCCCATTCGGTTTCTAAATCCTGCACTTCATGTTCTGATTTCTGCCTTCATTCAGATTTCAACTCTGCAAATCCAATTACAGTTTCTGCAGCTTTAATCTTTTCCAAACATTGGTTATGCACATTCGTTTTCAGTTGCTTGGTTTGTTTTGCTTTTGGTTCGAAGTTTTATTTCTGCAGTCAACGTTTCTGCATTTCTGAATTCCAGTCCTGCCATTCAAGTTCTAATTTTGCCATCTAGATTTAATTTCTGCAAACCTCATCTTCTTATTTCTGAAATTGAGTCAAGTGAGCTTAGTTCTTACTTCTGAACTCGCGTGCAGTTTGTTTAATTCCATAGCAATGGATATCAGATTCTGAATTGGTTTCCAACTTATGTATCAGCCCTTCCTTGCATATTAGACTCCATTTCTGCACATTAGTTCGTTTTGTATCAATTACAGCTTAGCAATTCTGAATTCGTGCCAAGATATCATTAGCCATTCTTAAGCTTTTCTGAATTGTAGATCAGTGTATCAATTCCAGCTTGTTGTTGTTGCTTGGTTGACTTGCATCTAAGTTGCAGCCGAATTTCCTCCCTGCATTTCTGAAAATCCTGCAGTTTATTTCTGCAATTCAGCAGATTTGTTGTGTCAAGATTCTGCAATGTTTCTGAATTAAACTTGTCCCTATTTTGATCAGTCCAATTCGGAAATTGTCAAATGATAGTGTTGCACTTAGTATCAGATCCTTGTTGGCACATCAGCTTTCTTACTTTGGTATCAAGTTTGTTAAATTGTTGCACTTTGTATCAAGTGAAGCCTTGTCAATGATTGTGCACCAGTTTGGTTAAAGATTGAATTGCATTTAATTCGTTTGGAGTAATAATTACTGAAGAAGTTCTTTGCATTAGTGCTAGTCGAAATCAGATTTGATTAGATAACATCTTTGATTTCCAAATTTGACAAGGTTGCATTAGTTGGATAAATTGTCCATTGGTTGAGTTATTGATTGCCATCACTTGTTTAGCTTATTAGCTAAGTTCCCTTAATTTCATGCGATTTCATTTCATGTTTGCAACCCCAAAACCCAATTCTAATTGAAACCCAAAAACATCAACGACACATAAACACGAGCTCGAATCAAACAAACTCTCAACTAGCCCTAGGAAAAATACGACCTGTGGCCCCTTTATTACATTCTCATTCTTTGATTGCAAAAAGGGTTTCCAGCATTTACACACATCTAAATTTTGAGACCCACTTTCGTGACAGCCTATCCTGGGTCCATCAAAGCACCCGCTGCTACCGCTACCCGTGCCGAAAAGGATGCTTACAAGAAGCATCAGGATGACGCACTTGATGTATCATGCCTTATGCTTGCCACCATGAACTCTGAGCTTCAGAAGCAACATGAGAACATGAATGCACATGAGATGGTTGAGCATCTAAAGCAACTATATTAAGGGCAAGCTAGGCACGAGCGGTTTGAAGTGTCCAAAGCCCTATTTGCATGCAAGATGCAAGAAGGGACTCCTGTAGGAACTCACGTACTCAAGATGATTGGGTATGTTGAGAACCTTGAAAGACTAGGATTTCCATTGGGCCAAGAATTGGCAACGGACCTTATCCTGCAATCATTGCCGGAGGGGTATAATCAATTTGTCATGAATTACAACATGAATGAAATTAACAAGCCTTTGCCTGAGATGCTCAGCATGTTAAGAATTGCTGAACCTAATGTCAAGAAAACCAAAACCAGTAATGTATTGATGGTACAAAAGGGCAAAGGCAAATGGAAGCCTAAAGGCAAGGGTAAGACCCAAGCTAAAGGTAAGGCCAACTCTACTACATCCAAGGCTAAAGAGAAGGTGCCTAAGGAAGAGACCTGCTTCCACTGTGGTGAGACCGGACATTGGAAGAGGATCTGCAAACATTACCTGGAGGAAGTAAAGAAGAAAAGAAGTGAGACTTCTGCTTCAGGTATATTTGTTATAGAAGTCAATCTATCTATCTCTTCTTCTTGGGTATTAGATACCGGATGCGCGTCTCACATTTGTACTAATGTGCAGGGCCTTCAAAGAGCTAGATCATTGACAAAGGGCGAAGTGGACCTACGAGTAGGCAATGGAGCAAGAGTCGCTGCCATAGCTGTAGGAACTTATTTCTTGTCTTTGCCCACTGGGCTTATCTTAGAATTAGAGGAGTGCTTTTATGTATCTGCATTGACTAAGAACATAATTTCAGTATCGTGTTTGGACAAGAAAAGATTTTCATTTATCATAAAGGACAAATGTTGTTCCATAATGTTAAATGACATGTTCTATTGTAATGCACCACTTGTGAATGGACTCTATGTTCTAGACCTAGAAAACCCAATCTATAACATAAATACCAAACGGTTCAAACCCAATGATACAAACCAAACATATCTCTGGCATTATCACTTAGGACATATAAATGAGAGTCGTATATCCCAGCTCCATAAGGATGGATTACTGGACTCATTTGATTTTAAATCATATGAGACATGTGAATCTTGTCTTCTAGGCAAGATGACCAAGACTCCATTTAGTGGACACGGCGAAAGAGCGACAGACTTGTTAGGACTCATACATACTGATGTATGTGGACCTTTCAATATCGCAGCTAGAGGAGGCTATCAGTACTTCATCACTTTCACTGATGATGTCAATAGATACGGCTATGTGTATCTCATGAAACACAAGTCGGAATCCTTTGAAAAGTTCAAAGAATTCAAAAGTGAAGTACAAAACCAACTTGGCAAGAGTATTAAGATGCTTCGATCAGATCGAGGTGGTGAATACCTTAGCCAAGAGTTTCGTGACCATCTAGCAAAGTGTGGGATCATATCCCAACTCACTCCACCTGGAACACTACAATGGAATGGTGTGTCCGAGCGGAGAAATTGTACTCTATTAGATATGATACGATCGATGATGAGTCAGACAGTCCTTCCTACTTCCTTCTGGGGATTCGCTCTAGAGACGGCTCTTTTCACACTTAACCGAGTTCCATCAAAGGTCGTCACAAAGACACCATATACGATATGGACTGGGAAGAGTCCCACGATGTCTTTTGTGAAGATTTGGGGTTGTGAGGCTTACGTTCGGCGTCATGTCCCAGATAAACTAGGACCCAAATCTGATAAGTGCTATTTTGTAGGATATCCCAAGGAACCGAAGGGATATTACTTTTACAATCCCACACAAGGCAAAGTGTTTGTCGCTAGAAATGGTGTTTTTCTAGAAAAGGAGTTTATTTCTAGAAGAACTAGTGGGAGTAAAATCCATCTTGAAGAAGTTCAAGATGCAGATAGTACTGAGGCCTTAATGGACATTGAACAGGCACCACAAGATGTTGTGGATCATGAGATTGTTGCACAAGAAGTTGTGGAACAACAAGCTGTTCAAGTAGACCAACCTTTTCGCAGATCTGATAGGATACGTCGTCAGCCTGAGAGATACTCATTTCTCTTGTCTGACCATGATAACATTATGCTCATTGAGTTGAACGAGCATACATCCTATCAAGAAGCTGTGATGAGCCCAGATTCTGAGAAATGCTAGAGGCCATGAGATCCGAAATGGAATCCATGTACACTAACCAAGTATGGACTTTGGTTGATCCACCTGAGGGGATTAAACCCATTGGGTGTAAGTGGGTCTTTAGATGAAAGACTGACATGGATGGACGCATGCATACCTATAAAGGGCGATTGGTAGCTAAAGGTTTCAAATAAATTCATGGTATCGACTATGATGAAACCTTTTCACCAGTGGCGATGCTTAAGTCTATTCGGATCATGCTTGCTATTGCAGCTTACCATGACTACGAGATCTGGCAGATGGATGTCAAAATCGCATTCCTAAATGGGAATTTACTCGAGGATGTGTACATGACACAACCTGAGGGTTTTGTAAATCCAGAGCATGCTGGAAAGGTATGTAAATTGCAAAGGTCCATTTATGGGCTAAAGCAAGCTTCTCGAAGCTGGAATCTTCGATTTGATGATGCAATCAAAGCGTTTGGTTTCATCAAGAATGAAGATGAACCCTGTGTCTATAAGAGGGTTAGTGGGAGCACAGTTATCTTCCTAATCTTGTATATGGATGACATACTCCTCATTGGGAATGATATCCCTTCACTACAGTCTGTAAAGACGTGGCTAGGGAATTGTTTCTCAATGAAAGACTTAGGTGAAGCAGCCTATATCCTAGGCATCAAGATCTATAGAGATAGATCTAAGAGATTGTTTGGCTTAAGTCAGAGTACATATATTAACAAGGTGCTTAATCGTTTTGCCATGCAGAATTCCAAGAAGGGATTTCTGCCAATGTCACATGGTGTGAGTCTTTCGAAGACTCAAGGTCCCTCTTTTAAGGAGGAGAGAGACCATATGGATAAGATTCCTTATGCAACCGCTATAGGGTCTATCATGTATGTCATGCTTTGTACTCGTCCAGATATCTCGTATGTTTTGAGCATGACGAGCAGGTACCAGTCAGATCCAGGTGAAAGTCACTGGACAGCTGTCAAGAATATTCTTAAGTACTTACGAAGGACGAAAGAATATTTCTTGATATTTTGAGGCAATGAGGAGCTAGCTGTAAAGGGTTACAGTAACGCAAGCTTTCAAACAGACAGGGATGATTTTAGATTGTAGCCAGGGTATGTATTTTGCCTGAATGGTGGCGCTGTGAGCTGGAAGAGTTCGAAGCAGGACACAGTCACAGATTCTACAACAGAGGCCAAGTATATTGCCGCGTCTGAGGCGGCAAAAGAGGATGTTTGGATCCGGAAGTTCATTACAGAGCTTGGTGTGGTTCCTAGCATAGTAGACCCGATAGACCTCTATTGTGACAACAATGGGGCTATTGCGCAGGCTAAGGAACCTCGCTCTCATCAGCGGACCAAACACATACTACGGCGCTTCCATCTCATTCGAGAGATCATCGATAGAGGAGATGTGAGGATATGCAGAGTACACACTGATTCTAACATCGCAGATCCTTTGACCAAGGCTTTGGCACAAAGGAAGCATGATGGTCATACCAGGTCACTGGGTATTAGATATTACAGTGATTGGCACTAGTGCTAGTGGGAGATTGTTAGTAGGAGCCCTAGAGCCAATTATGTGATGATTGACTAGGGACTTTTTGTATCATATTCTATCATTAATAAAGACATGTTTGGTTATTATACTTACTTTGTATTTGTGCCAAATAACTAAGTATAATAATGTCCTTGGGTAGTAGGTTCTTATCTACATTATATCGATTGGTTGAATCGATAGTGAGATGATGTAGAGAACACTACTCTAAATCATTCCTAGTCAAGCATTAATATTCAAGGACAATATTAATGCATGGAGACTAGCATGTAGGTCAACTGATAACCTGAGCTCATAAGCCATGGATATGTGATATCAAGTTGACACATGAGTATATATTGGAGAATGTGTACTGAATGGCCCGCCATGAGAAAGGTTCATAGATTATCATATGAGTGTCATAAACTTTCTCATGTGACTATTGGTTTGAATAGTCCTTAGACCTGAAGTCATTACGGTTCCCTACATAAGGAGTTATGTACTTTGGTATTGTCAAACGTCACCCATAACAATGTGGACTATAAAGGCGATGATTGGGTATGTAATGAATTATGCGAAGGGATGTGAGTGATGTAGATGGGATCTATCCCTCCCATATGACGGGTGTAATATTTGTGGGCCCCTTGATCGAGTAGGACTACTAAAACGCATGGTCATGCTCAAATGAGTCAATATGAGATATTGAGCTCATTTGTTTGAGTGAGTCTACTCGGGGATCAAGAAACACAAGATTGACTGAGGATGACATGGTATATGCCTCATTGGTCAATCTAGATATCGAGGATAGAAGAACGAGGTCATACATTATCGTAGTCACGGAGGTTAAGTCGGATCTCGACTTTTCTTGTTATTTGGGTAGCAATGATGCATTGCTAGATGCTGCTCATTGCTTATGTGTGTAAAGTGGTTTAGGCACATTGCCAACGTCACGAGAACCTATTGGGTCACACATTAAGGACACGATGCTTCAAAGATTAATTGATCTTGGTTTGACTAAGATTTAATTCGAATTGGATTAATTGAGTTAGACTCAAGTGAATCCAATTAGATTATGGGATTGAGTCTAATTTGAGTTAGACTCATCTAGATTAGACTCAACCACTTAATTATGGATAATATTCATTAAAGGGTTTAATAAATATTATTTAAGAGGAAGACTAAGAGACATTCTATTCATTAGATGAATAGAATATTAAGAGTCTCGAGGAATACCAAGAGGCTTGGTATTCATTGGGTTTTATTAGCATTAAGATGAGAGTAGCTCAAGGGACATAGTCATTAGATGAGTATAAATACCCCCCCCCCTTGTCAAAGGCTAGAGTGGGCATCTCTCTTCCTCTTCTTTCTTCGTCCTTGTCCATAACTCCCTAGTGGAGGTTCTTGTGCTTTGTGAACCATCCCAAGTTGCTAGTACAACTAAGGTGGTTCCTCTCCGAGGCGTAGATCGTGTTCGTATGGATACGCATAGAGATACAGACACTTGAACGTGTAAGAGATCCGGCAAACCAAAGGACTAGCGGGATAAGTGAAGGGCACGCGACAAAGGTATTCCTATAAGATAGGAATTGTAGATCACTTTGTATGAGTTTTTCTTTCGCATGGATCGCTCGAGGGATCTTATTTCCGCTGCGATTTTTTATATATAGATCCCTTCAATCGGATGATCCAGTCTCAATCCCCCCTTTCCCCAGCTCGTCATCGAACAACCAGAGCCATTCTCCGGACCCTATATATAGGCCTTTTACCCCGCAGTTTTTACCATCGCATTTTAACTTCGACCCCCTCCTACTGCTGCTTCGAGTTCTGCTAGGGTTCTGGTGAGTCCTCCTTTCCGACTTTCTTCTCCGGCGGTCTTTCCCTTTCCTGGTTAGTTTCTTCGCTTTTCTTTTTCGCATGGATTTGCCTTCCTCATCCTCTTCACCCACTGAGCTATGGTATTCCCCCATGGTAACTGACCTCCATGCTCATGACTTAGATCAACTCCGGTCAAAATATCTAATCCCCTCCGTCCACCGACTCCGCTTGCCCAAATCAATCGACCGGCATGATTCTGCCCTTCCAGGCTACATCACTTTGTCTCGAGACCACCTACAGGTCGGCCTCCGCTTCCCTATTCATCCTTTCATTTCTGCCGTTTGTACATACTTCCGCATTCCTTTGTCCCAATTAGCCCCGAACACTATCCGTCTAATGTGCGGCTCGGTTATAATTTTTACTTTGTACAAAATTCCCCTTCGACCCAAATACTTCCACTTCTTTTATTACCCCAAGAAACAAGAGCCGAGCGACTTCTTCTTTCAAGCCCGAGCCAAAACTTCCTTTCTTCAGAAGCTCCCCTCCTCTAACAAAGGATGGAAAGAGCGCTATGTCTTCGTTAAGCCAATCCTGACCCCGAGCTGGCCCACGCCCTGGGTCGAGGATCTCCCTTCCTCTCCTCCTCTTCCCAAACACTATCGCACCTCCATAGCTTACCAGTTGGCGCTATCCAAGCTCGGCAGTAGGCACTTCCACGGAGTGCACTTGCTGAAGGAGGAGCTTCTTTCTGCCTTCGGCCTCAACCCCTTGCTGATTCCCAGGCTGGCCTCAGTCGATAAGTATTGTGATGTTTCCTTTGAACATTTTTTAGTTCTGACTGAGCTCGCGCTATTCTTACAGTTACAACGATGTTAGCTGCAGCCCTGGCAGAAGGTTTCAACCGGGATGACGTCGAGCTAGAGGCTCGGCTGGCCGCAGAGCTACAGGCGCGGGAAGGTGCCCCGACTGAAGCTACTCCTACGGGCGCGACTCCAACCACCTTAGAAATCACCCCTGTCGTCGCGGTTCCCGAGACAGAACCCTTGGCGACCAGCGCCCGACCTTCTACCTCAAGACGGTGCTGCACCCCCTCTCTGACGGGGGACTCCACCCGACCTTCCCCCAGTAAGCACCAAAAGAAGAAGAAGAAGAAGATGATGACTCCCGACTCGAGGGCCCGGCCGACGACCTCCACCTTGGCCCCAGTCGCCGCCCCTCGGTCTCCTCTAGCACTCCTGACCTGCCCCTACTAGAGAGATCGGGAACCCCGCCTGTCGAAGGCCAGGTCAACTGGCTAGCAATGCACCAACTAGTTCCCACCCGGTCGGGCTGTTGCCTGAGCCTGCCACAAGGGGAACTGCCCCCTCAGTGCCAGGACCTCTACCTGTATGGGTCGGTTGCCAACCGCTACATGCAGGGACTCAAGGGGTCCTACTACTGGGGGTCTAGCAGTAGGGCAGACTCCTTTCTTGAAGCCACTCAGGTATGTGTTGGATAAGTCTTTCTTTCTTTTCTCTCGCTTATTACTTAGTTTTAGAATCCCATCATCTTTAACCTTTTGTAGTTTTGGAGGTCGTGCCATAGTCTTTCTATGGCACTCCTGACCCATGCTACGACTCGGGAAAAGGCCGAGAAGAAGGTGGAACTTCTGGAGGCTCGACTGAGGCACACTCAGCTCGTCTCCAGTGAGTCCACTCTAAGTGCTCTACGGGCTGAGCTCGCTACCCTCCAAGATCGACTAGCTCGCTCTAAGGAGCAACTGGGAGCCACCAGCAGCCAAGCCAAGATAGCGGATTTGGCTGTTACTCAAGCGAACCTCAGGATCTCCAACCTGGAGTATTCTGAGCAAAAGTCCTGGGCTCTCCAAGCGAAGGCTCTGGCCCAGCAGAACAAAGTTGAGGCCGACCTCCGGGAGGCCTCTGAAGCCGTGGAGTCCTACAAGTCCCTGCTTGAGGCCAAGAAGGCAGAGGCGGCGACCCAGGTGAAGCGGGTCGAGGAGCTGGCAACCTAGCTGACCTCTAAGGATCAGGCACTGCGCGATCAGAAGGAGGAGCTCGAGCGCCTGAAGGCGGAAAATGCCGAGTGGGAGGTAGCCCGAGTGGAGCTCGAGGGGTTGCGCTCCTATAAGGAAGAGGAAGCTGGTCGGTGGGATGCTCGTAGGATTGAGTATATCAACTCTACGGAGTTCAGCAATCAGCTTTCCTCACGGATTCGAGCTATGCTGAAGCATCAGCTGCAAAACTCATTCAAGCAGCTCAAGTAGGGCGGGCATATAGCCCCCGACCTGTCCTCCTCGGTCATCAAATCTGCGAGCTTGATGGAGGGAATGCCCGAGGTGGTCCAACAACCATTTAAATGAGGGTCGGGCTTTTGACTTTTTACTTCTTTTAGCGTATAGAGGTAGCTTGCCTCAGATTTTGTAACATCCCTACTTTGGCAATAACTTTTCCTGGGCTCAAGCTATCTCGGTTGTAGTTGTTTTCTCTTTCGAACATTGGTGGCTTGGGCGATTGCTAGCGAGAGAACGACCGATTAATCTCGGCTTCGTGAGTAATTGAGTGAAATGCTTGAGCGCGAGGGTTTCTAGGCGGTAACCACTCGGGTGAGAGCGCAATCGGGTGATTAAGCCCTATAAGTGCCTGAGCTGAACACTTGAGCGCGATATCTTCTGAGTGTGGGACCCTCGGGAAAATTGATAAAGTATGCAATGACCAACGCTGAATACGTAAAGTCACCAGCTCGGGCGATTCAGAGCATTATCATTGAGTCAGTTTGCTTTTGGGGAGCGTGGGTAGCCACGCGTCTGGTCGGGCGGTTGAGTTAAGGGAGTCGTAAAGACTTATCCGCTCGTAGGCCACACGAGGGCAAGAAATTAAACGCTCGGTTGGATGGTACTCAGGGAGCGTGGCCCGCCACGCGTCCGACTGAGAGCTGAACCGAGGGATGCATGGGAGATGAGCCCAGTTATAACCTGCTTTGAGACGAGAGTCTGGACACTGGGTCAGGCCGATTCTCAGGAGCGTGGGCCGCCACGCGCCCGATCGGAGACACTGACCCGAGTGGGGCATGGAGGCTGATCTGTTTATAACTCGCAGGCGAGATGAGAGTCTGGATACTCGGTCGGGCAAGACTCAGGGAGCGTGGGCCGCCACGCATCCGACTGAGGGTCGATCCGAGGGGGTGGATGGGAGCGGATCCCGATTATAACTCGTGAGAACGAGAGTCTGGACACTTGCTCAGGCCGATTCTCAGGAGCGTGGGCCGCCACGCGTCCGATCGGAGACACTGAGCAGAGTGGGGCACGGGAGCTAAGCCCGCTTATAACTTGTTGGCAAGGCAAGAGTCTGGACTCTCGGTCGGGCAAGACTCAGGGAGCGTGGGCCGCCACGCGTCCGACTGAGGGCCGATCCGAGGGGTGGATGGGAGCGGATCTCAGTTATAACTCATGAGAACGAGAGTCTGGACACTTGCTCAGGTCGATTCCAAGGAGCGTGGGGCGCCACGCGTTTGATCGGAGACATTGAGCAGAGTGGGGCTCGGGAGCTGAGCCCGTTTATAACTTGCTGGCAATCGGGCTTCCTCTCGGTTGGCTGGGACGTCCCCATCTGTCAGGTAGGTGATGAGCGGTGTCCTCCAGTTTGATTCTAGCTCCAGCTCAGCTTACCGCTCAATGTGCATGATCATCAGCGCCGGCCCGACTAGCTGAGGAAATACCTAAGAGCCGACCGAGCTAGCCAATTTAGCCAACTCGTCCGCCCTCAGGTTGCTTTTCCTGGGGATCTTTTGGATCTGCACCTCTTGGAACTCAGCCTTCAGCTTCTCATAGGCTTCTATGAAGGCCTGCAACCGGTCGCTATTGACTTCGAACCGACCGGTGACCTGCTGTGTAACCAGCTGAGAATCAGAGTATAGCACTACCCGGACGGCTCCCACATGCTTGGCCGCTTGCAATTCCGCTATAAGGGCTTCGTATTCGGCCTCATTATTTGTGGCCCGGTACTCAAGTCGGACTGATAAATGTAGTTGCTCCCCCTTCGGGGAGACCATCAAGATGTCAATCCCGCTGCTTGATCGGGCCGATGAGCCGCCCACATAAACTTGTCATGCTTCTTCGGGCTCCTCCTAGTGTAACTCGCTCAGAAAATCTGCTAAGGCCTGGGCTTTAATGGCGGGGCAGACCTGATACTGGATATCATACTCGCTTAATTCAGTGGTCCATTTGATCAGTCGGCCTGAGGCTTCTGGCTTGGAGACGACCCGACCCAGGTTGCTATTGGTCAGGACCACCATCGGGTGCGCTAGAAAGTATGGCCTGAGTCTTCGAGCGCCTAACAGCAAGACGTACGCCAGTTTCTCGAGTGTCGTGTATCGACACACTGCTCCTTTCAGTAAGTGGGAGAAAAAGTACATGGGGTGCTGCTCGTCTTCTTCTTGTTTGACCAAGACCATGCTGACCGAGTCAGCCAAGGCAGCTAAGTATACATACAGAATTTCCCCGACCTCGGGCTTGGCTAGCACTGGCAATTCGGCGAGATAGGCCTTCAATTCTTCGAACGCCTTATCACAGTCGGTGTCCCATTGAAATTTGGTGGCTTTGCAGAGGGTCTTGAAGAATGGCAACCTTCGCTCGGCCGATCGGGAGATGAACCGGGACAAAGCTGTGATTCGTCCAGTGAGTCGCTGCGCCTCTCGGAGGTTTCAGGGTGGGGGCATGTCTAGCAGGGCCTTGACTTTGCTTCGATTGGCTTCGATACCCCGCTCGGTCACTATGTACTTGAGAAACTTCCCACTCCAGGCACCAAAGAGACATTTAGCAGGGTTCAGCTTGAGCCCGTACCTGCGCAGGGTTTGATAAGTCTCCTCTACGTCTGCCACCAGTTCTTCCACTCGGGTGGACTTGATCAGGATATCGTCCACGTATACTTCAATATTTCGCCCGATCTGAGCTTGGAAGACCTTATTCATCATCCGCTGGTAGGTGGCTCCCGCGTTCTTTAACCCGAACGGCATGACGGTGTAGTAGTAGGTACCGTCTGCCATGATGAAGCTGACTTTTTCTTGATCCTCAGCAGCCAGGGGCACTTGATGATACCCTTGATACACATCCAGCATCGAGATAAGTTCGCTGTCGACCGTCGAGTCCACCATCTGATCGATCCGGGGCAGAGGGTAGTAATCCTTCGGGCATGCCTTGTTGAGGTCCCGAAAGTCGATGCAGACTCTTCACTTATTGTCGGGCTTGGCTACCAACACCACGTTGGCTAACCAAGCAGGGAACTGAACTTCCCGAATGTGGCCGGCTTCTAACAGCTTCTCGATCTCGGCCCAGATCACTTTATTTTGCTCGGTGCTGAAATCTCGCTTTCTTAGCTTAACGGGCCGAGCGTGGGGATATACATGGAGATGATGCTTGCCACCTCCGGTTGAACGCCCTTTAGTTCTTTGACTGACCAGGAGAATACGTCTTGGTTCCGAGCCAAGCATTCCAACAGGGGCTCCTTCAGCTCATGGGGTAGGCCTACCGTAATCTTGACTCAGGCTTCTTCTCGGTCAGGAAGGAGCTGGACCTCCTCCTTGTCATCATGCAATTCAGCCCATGGAGAAGCTTGGACCATATTGCAGCTGTAGAAGGGGTGTGGGGCCTTCTGGCTTTCCACTCGGACGTCGTCTACGTAACACCTCCGAGCCACCCTCTGGTCACCTCTGACTTCTCCCATCTTCTCCCCGACCGGGAACTTGATCTTGAGGTAGAAGGTAGAGGTTACGGCTCGGAATTCGTTGATGGCCGGTCGGCCCAGAATAGCGTTGTAGACGGAGGGAGCATCGACAATGAGGAAGGTGGACCATCTGGTCCTCTTCAACGGCTCCTCGCCCAAGGATATGGCCAAACAGATCTGGCCATGGGCTGCATCTGGTTCCCGGTGAACCCAAATAATGGGGTTGCTACCAGCTCCAGCTGGGACATCTCAATCTGCAGTTGGTTGAATGCCTTCTTGTACAAGATGTTGACCAAGCTGCCCGTGTCCACAATGGTGCGGTGGACCTGGTAGTTGGCGATAACGGCGGTGATAACCAGGGCATCATCGTGTGGGACTTCCAAACCCTGTAGATCCTGGGGGTCGAAGCTGATTTGCGGCTTCTGAGCTTGGGCCGCACTTGTGCCGACCTGATGAATCTCCAATTGACGTACTTGAGACTTTCGTGCCCAATTGGAGTCTCCCCCCGTCGGTCCGCCCGAGATGACGTGCACCCCGCCTCGGACGACGTTCTGCCGATTGGCTTGTTCCTTGTCGATCTCCTCAGCCTCGGCTTGGTCTTCTTGGGGGAACAGGTTGCGGGCAACCGGGGGGTTTCTTCGAAGCTCCTCAGCCACAGGGTCCACGGCTTGGCCTCCTCGGGTCGAGCCACGCCTGGGTGATGCTTGTCGCCCTCGCCCTCGAGATGCGGGAGCCCGACCTCGGCCAGCTTACTGGCACTCCTCGGTGGCGTGGTCGTGGCTCTGCTGAAATGCGCAGTACGGCCTCCATCGGGTCAGGTGGCACCCTTAGGCCACTTGCTGCACGTGGCGCCACTCCATCCCCATTCGATCAGCGGGTCCACGTGGGCTTCGAATAGGTCCGCTCGGGGATCGGGCGCTCTGGGCGGGGTTGGGAGACGCTGTGTTGACCGACTCCTTCTTCCAAGCGGCCTGTGCTTCCTCAACATTGATATATTTGACAGCCTTACCCAATAGGCTGACAAAGTCCTTCGGGGGCTTCCTGATCAGCGAGCGGAAGAAATCCCTCTCATGCAATCCCTGGGAGAATGCGCTGATCAGGACTTCGAGAGTGACAGTCGGCACGTACAGCGCCACCCCGTTGAATCTTTTAATGTAGGCCCGGAGAGATTCCTTCGGGCCTTGCTTCAACACGAACAGATTGAGGCTCGTCTTATGGTGCCTCCTGCTGCTAGCGAAGTGTTGGAGGAAGACCCTTCTAAGCTCCTCAAAGCTCGTGACCGACCCATTGGGGAGTCAATCGAACCATCTCTGGGTCGGGCCCGAGAGGGTTGTTAGGAAGGCTCGACACTTGACACCTTCCGGGTATTGGTGGAGCAGAGCAGGACTTTCGAACTTCATTAGGTGCTCCTCTGGGTCAAGGGTCCCCGCGTATTCGGGGATTGCGTAGCATACCAGGGGGGATGGTGAAGGGTTGGCTGGGGTCTTTCCCTTATCTGGTCACGATCCATGTAGTTGGTTGGAGGCTGAGGCCACGACCTGCATCGAGTCGGCCTCGTCATCCTGATCCCGAAAGAAAACCGCGGGGAAGGGAGCGGAACCACCCTCAGGTCGGACAGGCCTTCCTCGACCTGCTGACTGTTTGTGCACCGCTAGTTCGTGGGGTCTGGGCGCCTGGCTGCCGGCCTACGAAGGCCTTTGCAGAGTTTTCTAGGCTCGGTTGGCCATCAGGAGCTCGTACTCCTCGAGTGTGACTGTCATCATAACTCTATTAGGATCTTCCATCTTCTGCTTCCGATCAGGCTAAGTGTCCCTCATTCTAGAGCCAAATTTGATCCTATCGCAAAGCAAGGTGGAGGCCCCAAGAGTGAGATGGTCTCCCAAAGATCATGAACTACTGACGCTAGCTTCGGTGCTGGCTCCTAATCTGCAAGACAAAGACCATTAGAACCCGCTGGGAAAAGTCCCCGGCAAGACACTCCGACGGTCAAGTCAGTCCCCGACAGCAGAAGAGTAAGAAAGCAATAGAACAGTAGCAAAATACTATTCTCGCGCATACCTGAGGGATGTGAAGTGGAGAGGCTTATATAGCCGGGGGAGTTGACAGCTTCTGCCCGCTTGCCACCTTTTGTCTCGTAGCAAGGAAAAGGTAAGGATACCTAGAGGTGGCAGGGTAATGTGTTGCATACCAGAATAGGGAAAAGGGCGCTGTCAACTTAAAGGTGAGCGTCGTTGGGTGCCGCTCGACTTGACACGAACGCATGTGGTCGTGGTACGGAGGGGCAGGGAATGGCAGGAAGATCATGGCATCAGCGAGATGCTCGCGATTAGGGCTAGAATGGTGCCTGACCTGCGCCGACCCTGTATAGTCTCTGCGAGTCTTGTGTCAGGGAGTGGTTGTTCTGATGAGTCACGACAAAATTTCGAATGGTAGTGTCGGTTGGTGGCCTAGAGTGATGATGCCGACTGAGGGCATAGAATGATGAGGTCGACTGAGGGCCGAGAGTGAGGATGCCGACTGAGGGCATAAAATGATGAGGCCGACTGAGGGTCGAGAGTGAGGATGTCGACTGAGGGCATAAAATGATGAGACTGACTGAGGGCCTAGAGTGTGGGAGCCGATTGGGGGCTTAGAGTGTTGGGGTCGATTGGGGGCTCATAATGTTGGAGCCGACTGGGGGCTCAGAATGTTGGAGCCGACTGGGGGCTCAGAATATCCACGGTTACCGAGAGCGACTATGCTTCCCAATTTGAGGAAGGCGTCCCGAGCGAAGATATGCTTCCTGAGTCATGGTGTGCGTGGTTCAGGATGAACGTCCGAACTTGGTTGACCCGGAGATGGTATGGTCGATGACCGAGTATTCTGTTGGCTTGGGATGCTCCTAACTCGGGGACCTCATGATTCATCGACACTTGAGTAAAGACTTCTCTGGCTCGAAGTGCGCCCAGGGAGCTTGGGCCGCCACGCGTCTGACTGGGGACATCGACGGAGTGGTGCGCAGAATCAGATTGGACTATGACTTCAGGATACTTTAGTTTGAGGCTCCCCAACTTGGGAGCGCTAAGACTTAGTGAGGCTATGAGTCAGGACTTCTCTGACTCGGGATTCTCTTGAACTCGAAGGCCTTCAGGGCTTCCATCCCTTTAGCCTCTGTGATCATTTTCCAACAGGGCCCATGGTCTATCGTCTTCGTATGAACTAGGCTGAATTGCCGACCCGGGCTCTATATTCGAAGAGCCCATAGAGCCCACAAATCCCTCTTATTCAGGTTGTCGGGCCAGGCTAAATGTAAGCTGGCTCGAGATCAGTCTGCATGAATTCTAGTAACCATATAAGAATGCAAATAGGAGAATAACAAAGTAAGGATCTTGATTTCACCTAATAACATGACATATAATAGTAAATGGATAACCAAAATGATCAAGAAATTGAATGTAACGCCATTATCCTTGTCTTGATCTGTCGCATGCTCGATCCACGTGGATGAAGATGTTACGGAAAACTAAGGGATGTCTTCCTAAGGTATTTTGGGCTTGAAGGCGTCGAATCCTCTTTGCCTAATGGGGAACAAAGAGACGTCACAATCATATCTCTAAATCATTGGGGACCAACCCTATATAGGAAAATTCGATTTGTTATCAACCGATACATAATAACGGATCAGACCAACAATTTTACACATTAAATGCACATTTTATAATCTCAAACCAAATAAACTCAAGTTTAATCACTTAAATAGATGTGATTTATATTTATATATACAACTTACAAATTAATTTGCCCACCTAAAATAAACTATCTACCATCTAACTGCAATATAAATCAATTGAAATTCTTGGTTAGTTTATTAATCACAACTTATATGATTGTCATCAATTGAGTCAACTCCCAAATAGAAATATTCCATTGGTGGAGCATCTTGCGGCAATTCAACTCAACTCTCCGAACAATTAATGATACTCCGTTATAATCAACTGAAAATCTAACTCTAATCATTCTAATAATCAAGTATTGTGCAAATTATATATCTCTCAACTCTCACAATTCGCACTACTGGAGCTCACGTTCCACACCGTAACCTCGCCACCACAACTGTCTCGTGTCACATTACTCGTCCATTAGATATACCAAACTCTTGACTTACTCCATCTAACATTCTTCATTCTTAACCTATGTAGTTCTTTTTTATCTTTATCGAACCTCAATCTAGCTATTGAGTCGTTAACTTAGTGGTACTAAATCATGCTCCACAAGATATTTTGATTACGCTACCTTGTAATCTTCATAATTTACCTCCTATGTGTTGTCTCTCGTCCTTTTGCCACCTCTGATTATGCTACCTCAGTGTTTCTTATCTTGCGCAATCCCTCGATTGACTCATACAATCTCCTCCCATCTCCAACAGACCTCTAAACTATTAAGCGTGCTGCCTTGTCCGCATCATACTCAACAGACTTATAAAGTCAACTCAGATACATATGCATATCTCAGCTTAAATCTTTATGCGAATATCGAAATTCAAAGTCAAATCCAACCACTTAGAATAATATCGCATTAACATTTAGTCTAATATTGTGTGATTAAGTTTATTTATTTATTTAATGATCTTATTTCCAAAATTACCATAAGAGTCGGGGGATAGCACATGCATTATGATTCCATGCTACATTAATTGGCGTCCCTGTCCACATTCGGCCGCAGCACGAGCTCAGCCCCTTTAGCCCCGTGTTGGCCCTGAGATGGGGGGCCGAGGGCACACAAACTGCCCTTTGCAACACGAGCGCAGCCCCTTTATCCTCCGGTGTATCCTCCAGTTGTAAATTAGACATCTAAAATTTAAAATTTAACTGTGATATATTATAAAATAATTTTTTAATGAATTTGAGAATATTGACCGTCTAGATAAATTTTCATAGGACAAATCCATCATCTAAAAATTATTTGAGTCGAAAAAACCGAGCGCACGCCCTCTACCATTAAAACGCCTTCCTCATCCAGCTGCACCCTAAGTGAACTTTCAGTGGAAAAGTACAAATAGCAGCAAAACAATAAAAAATAAAATTACGGTGAATTACAGTAAACTTTCTAACGAGGAGTCCAACTTTACATTCAATCCCCATTTATATTTTTTTTTTGTTAACTCCCTAATAGATTGAGTATGAAAGAGTGAAAATTGAGTATATATCAGTGAAAAATGAGTATAAAAAAATGAAAAGTGAGTATAAAAGAGTGAAAATTGAGTATGCAATTTTTTGATATGGTGGATGGAACCTTATATACTTAATTTTCTAACTTTTATACTCAACTTTTCAACTTTTATACTCACAAAGCTGTCTTGTCAATCCCATCAGGGACTGCATGTAAATAAAAGTTTGGGTAGGGATTGCATGTAAATTCAAATTTGGAAGTGGAGAGTTAAAGCAAATTTACCCAAATTACGCTTCTTCTTTTTCAAAAAAATAAATAATATTCAGCCAGCCATTTTGCCGGTGCCGATAGTCTTTAAATATATATATATATATATATATATATATATATATATATATATATATATATATATATATACACGAGATTGCTCTGCTGCGGATTATACGCTACGGACCATGTACGGACTGGCGCCTGATCGGTCTGGTGACCGATCAGACAAGCCTGATCAGCCATCGGAGGCTCGGGAGCGTCCCCGACAGGTTCACCCCTACCCCTAGGGTTCATTGCACCCCTCATTGGGTTATAGTTTTGTTCGGTGGCGGCGGCCGAAGGCCGCCGTTGGTGTCGAGAAGTCGCAGGTCGTGTGCCTGATCGGCCACCGAAGGCTCAGGAGCGTCCCTGACGGATTCACCCGTACCCGACGGGTTCACCCTACCCCCTAGGGTTCATCGCACCCCCCCTGGGTTATAGTTGTTGGATATCTATTGTGAATGGAAAGGGAGGTGGTGGGACTTTAGTCCCACATTGGAACTTTTCATTCATATCTATTGTGAATGGAAAGAGAGGTGGTGGGACTTTAGTCCTACATTGGAACTTTCCATTGAATGGAAAGTGAGGAGGAGAATAAAGGGACTCCCTTGTGAGTGGGGCTTTAGTCCCACATTGGGAGTTTTAAGGCAAAATGTTTGGTTTATATTGTATCACAAGCATGGTAGTTGTGAACAAATGCTAGAGGAGAGGCTCTCTCTCACGCGTGAGTGCGCAGGGGGGTGCAAATCCAGGACCCAGATTTGTACTGAACCAAGTGAACTCGTGTGCGTGCACGACCCGCGCACGTCGAATGTCCGACCGGTCAGGGCAAAATTTGTCCAAGCAGATGAATCAACATTTAGTCAAATTGATAAATGACGATTAATTCGTCATTTATCACTGCGGGGGTCTGAGCCTATAAAAGGAGGCCTTGACCGAGAGCAAGAAATAGACGTACACTATACAATAATTCTCTTCTGTTCCACCTCATTCCCGACCTCTGCTCCGCTAATAGCAGTCGGGTACATCTTCAGTTCGCCACGAGCAACGAGTGCTTCGTTGTGCCCGTGGTCTGCTGTTGTATCATGAGAGACAGAAGTCCATCTGAGCCTCGAAGCACCGACGGAGGAGGGCGAATATATTTCAAGGAAACTGCGCTGTGCAGGCCTCAGCAACTTCCCGGTCGAGAGACGTCCGACCACTACTGCTCGGGGGAGACTCCACTCGGGAATTCCACTCGGCTGCTCGGGAGCTCACTTGGCCACTCGGCAATTTCTCTCGGAGCTCACTCGGCCACTAGGGAAAACTGCTCGGGTCGGGAGATTCCACTCGGGAGCTCGCTCGGTCACTTGGCAATACCGCTCGAGAGCACACTCGGTCTTCCACTCGGGAGCTCGCTTGGTCACTCGGCAATACCGCTATTGCCCGGGAGCTAACTCGGCCTTCCACTCGGGAGCTCGCTCGGTCACTCGGCAATACAGCTCGGGAGCTCACTCGGCCTTCCACTCGGGAGCTCGCTCGGTCACTCGGCAATACCGCTCGGAAGCTCACTTGGCATTCCGCTCGGGAGCTCACTCGGCCACTCGGGAGCTCACTCGGACATTTCGCTCGGGAGATTGCAAATTGAAGTTTGGAGCTCAGGCCACTCAACAGAGATAAGTTGGAATTAATTTTATAATTTCAATTTACTGTAAAATCTCGAAACTCCTCCAACAATAGTTTTGTTCGGGGGCGGCGACCGAAGGCCGTCGTTGATGTCGAGAAGTCGCAGGTCGTGTGCCTGATCGGTCACTAGACCGATCAGGCACCTTCCTGATCGGTCTGGTGACCGATCAGACGCCAGTCCGCAACAGATCATTCCTCTCTCTCTATATATATATTCAAATAAATCAAAACTATATGCGTGCGCTGCTTATGTTTTGAACCTGTCTGTTTAAAAGAAATCATATCTCTTACTACTATATCATGTCTGGAGGCTCAGTAGTTTAAATTGTAAAAGACGATTTGTTTGCCTCCATCGTCCCCGCTAATCCGTCTCATGGAGGCTCAGTAGTCTAGAGCAATAGCAAGGAAGATGATGAATTTTGACTCTTTGAGTTGGAAATTAACCTACTGAAAATCTTGCCATATTATTTTGGCCAAGCCATAAACACATTTTATCATGCGCCGCACCATGACTAATCACATTATATTTGCCTCACCGACTCGGTCAAGATCAAAAATGAGATGACAACGATATGATATTAAAACTGAGGGGACACCTCGATTATTGTCCTTCAAGAGGGGAAAAAAATACTAGAGATGAACACTGATTTTAATACCATTGATTTAAATTAAAATATTACATTAAATTGACTAGTCGCAACGCCTTACATTTATATTATATCTGTATTTTATTAAGACATGTGAGTTAAATATATTACATTAAATTGACTAGTTGCAACGCCTTACATTTATATTTCTGTATTTCATTAAGACATGTGAGTTCAGTAAATCTATATGTTCTTAGAGTGTCGATTCATCAACAATAATTTATACCAAAAGAAAAAAGAAACACAGAAAAAAAAACAGAAGTAAGTTGTACATGTGACCTCGCATTGATTTCGATCTCAATAATGTGGTGGCTGATTAGTTTTGAATGACCCATAACGACTCCCACACAATAAGACAGAATGAAAGCATGTGAAATTGTACCTAGCAATTTAGCATATGCTCGCCCTCGCTAGCTTCAAGAGGGAACTTACTTTTACAACGCACTCGATCAGTCACGGACTCAAAAATGGATGCATTGCGGCCAATCGGCAAAACAGAATCAGAAGAATCAAAGAAATTTGCAGACGATCGATCTGAGACACTCTCGTGATCATCATGCAGGTCGTCTTCAGCAGTGCCCCCCACAGACCACCGAAATATATAATTGAGGCCGATCGATCGATTTCAATCGATCTATCGACAGTATGTACACTGCTCGATCGGCATGCGTCTACTGCCGACAGCACTTTTTGCCATTCGAGCGAGCTGAATTAAGGCCCAAATAAACTCGATCGATTAATTCATTCACTCGATCTCAAGTTTTGGCCATATATGTTTCTGACCAGCAGTAGCAGATGAACATGGCGATGGGGGGAGCCGTCACATCGCATAATTGAGCAGGATCCGGATGATTTGTTTATTCATTATTGCGATCGATCTCTCTCAATCTGCAGGTATCGATCGACTGGGTCGAACGATCCCCACGCAGAAGTAGTTGTAGTGTTTCTTTTTGCTCTGTGAATTAATTAAGGAAAATCGGACATTAAGCCAAACAGATCGAGCACCGCCGTGCCTGCCTGTTCGCATCGCCAGCAACGTAAACAACTTTTCGTCTTTTTTGCTTTAAATAATTAAACATGAGGCACGCACGCCGTCAGCCAAACAAAGCACCACCGATCGAGCAGCAGGGGAAATGTTTCAACTTTACCTAATTAATTTTCAAAGAATTTGAGCATAATAGTAAAATTATTATCATGTGATCTCAACGACGGGAGCGTACGTAAAATGTAATGCAAAATTAATAGAATTTTATCCTTCTCTGAGACTGTGAATTTATGAGGATTTCTTGACATGATTTATTTTGTGTGAGGAACAGGAAGGAATTGTGTTGTAGTTTTCTATGGATTTGGCTAGAAAAGTCAATTTGGGGGTGCGCTCAGTTAGTGGGCACGACAAACATTGACCTAACAATAACAACAAACAAAATGTTTCACTTCTATTTGTGAATAATTAAGAGGTCACCTCTAGCTAGCAAGTGCCCCTTATAATAAATGGTAAATAGGGCTCACCAAATTATTAAGTACTTCATAGAGATTCGAAGCTCTAGTTTCTATATATCTTGAAACATGGCTGGCCTAGCTAACAATCTTTCTATATTAAGATGAAATTCTTAATGACAACCATGAGAGCAATAATTAATTCTTCCAAGTGGACTACCATAACAGTTTTACATCGCGCGACTGAAAAATCTACACCAAGTTGATAGAGAAGAAATTAACTTCAAATGCATGCGTTGACTTCTTATCAACAATACACGGAATCCATGCGTAAAAAACAAGCCTGTTTGGTGAAATTATAAGGTGCCAAAGGACCACAATGGCTGGCCCAAATTAAGGAAGCAAGTCTTCGTCGTTTTATGATATTTTTAATTAATGCATAGAATTTCACATAGTTATATGATCTCATTTAGTACATGGCTTACGTCCACTGCATTAAAGACAATTGGTCGAAATGGAGTCAATTTCTCTGATCTGGTCAGATCCGACATTGTTTATTACATGCATCTTGTTCGTATTTTAGGTGGATCATTTATATATTTGTCACGCCTTTTTTTTCTTTAAAAAAAGACGGAAAGAAAAATAATATATAAGAATGTGGTTTGGGATGATGAATATACTTGCTATTTATACATGATTCTACTCTGTGGCATATCCACTTTCAAACAAAGTTTCACTAGTACGTAATCCGGTTGAGATCGAGTGATGGATCGACATCCCGAGGACTCTAGATAGGTCACTGCAAATAGATCGGACGAGGATTGCAACCTTTGGTTAGGCAATTCCTTATCGAGTCGATTCCTATTGAGTCAGCTCCTATAGCAATTAATTGGGTCGGTAGTTGATCGAGTCTGATCCTCTTGATCAGGTAAACCTATCACGCCCTGAGACCAGAGGAGTCGCTGGTCTAATATAAAATCGAATAACATCTCATCTGTATGACGGACAATTTAAAACATACATACAATGTACACCACGCAATATAATAATGGTCTCAAAACTCAAAACAAGAGATATAATATAGGAAAATAAATGCATCTCAACAACAAAACCGTAAAATTCACCTGAGTTGCCCTCTGTAATTAAGTCCAATTGAGGACTCAAAAATATAATACTGCAGCAAATGCAACACGAATACAAGTCCACAATAAAAAAAGACAATACCAAACAATAGGTATGCTGTAAAGGTAACAAAAACACAGAAGCACCCCAAGCTGGAGTCGTAGAGACTTGGGATTGACAAATTGGCTCCCCCTGACAACATATCAACCTAAAAACAAAAATATTGTGACGGGTGGTGAGTCCAAGTGGATTTTGTAGGTATAGAGAAAGATATGCATGACAGTATAAATAGCTGAATAAGCTATAAAGAAATAACATGATACAGTCTCAAAGGAAATATCAGAATATGCACAACTGAAAGTACCAAATAAACGCGCATACTAGAAATCAGTCTATCCTGATCATAAAAGGCTCGTATCATACGAGTAGGTGCAGAGTCATCAAACCAAACACATAATATCTCCTGTATGTGATGGGTATGGCTTGGCGGGTTTCCTAAGCGAATACTTGGTCGTCCTTGAGAGACCTCTCCATGTCTATGGATTAAAATATTAATCTGAATGGAGGCCTGTATCTCAAACGACCATTTTGTCATCGTATCGAATGATTCAAATTACAACTTGGTCAATCTCAAAGATCGAGCATTGTAATTTGCCTAACTGCTCGACTGCGGAAAAAACGACGAGTGGACCGTCAGTTTTTGTGTTTATTATCGGGGTCCAAATAATTAAGTATTATCTAAGATTAATAATTAATCAAAACAATAATAATCAATTATCACACACATGAAATGACGAGGCAAAAATAAAGGAACAAAAGGAGCTAAGGAAGAGAATTATATCTTCCTTTACCTCGTAGCCTTCTACCATATGTCCCTTCCCTCACAGAAGTCGTGTGGGCGACGAGCTACCGAGAACCGGGATCACCAAGTCCACCAAAACCTTCTCCCTTGTTTGCGCAAACCCTAACTCCAAGAGTTGGAGTTGCGTTGGCCACTTCCTCCCTCTTGTCCTTGCGCCGCCGGCCACCAAGAGCCGCCCAAGCTCGTCGGCCACAAGGAATCCCTCAAGAGGAAGATGAAGAAGAAGAAGAAGAGAGAGAAGAGCACTCCTTCACCAAACCAAGCTGCCTAAGCTCCTTTCTTCCCTCTTCCTTGCGCCACCACCTTCACCAAGAGAAGATGGCTTCTCTCCACAACGGTCGCTTTCTTCTCCTTCTCCTTGCCGCCGAGAATCACAAAAGGAAGAGAAAGACCCCTCCTTGTCCTTGTAACTTTCGGCCAAGAGGTGGAGAAGAGATTGGAAGAAGAGAGGAAGAGATCCTCTCTTCTTTAGGGGCGCCGACAGGTTGACCTAGGAGAGAGAAAGAGAGAGGATGAGAGGAGATGCCTTGGTTGGATGATCAAGTGGATTAACCTTGGTTTCATGATCCCATAGGGTATATATAGGGCTAAGGTAGGGACTAAGAGGAGGAGTTGAGTCTTGGTCCACTAATGGATCTAAAATCAATCCATTAATGAAGATCCATTCCACTAAAGGATCTCCATTGAACTTCCTCACCAACCCCCATATTTTCATATTGGCTCCACCTATTATGAGCACATCCATCCCCCCGTGTTTAAGATATCGAATGCCCGTTGATTAATTTAAATTACTGATAATTTTAATTAATCAACTTTTGGCTCCTTGACTAGTACCACTCAACCTTATCATCATGTTGGATCAAATCCACTGCAGGGTTTAACATGATGAACCTTATGAGCTCATCAAGGGGCATTATCATCCCGACTCACTAGGACACGGATTCCGTCAATAATCAACAACACACCATATAATTAATATTATTTTCTAACTTACCGGGCTTATCGATTTAGCAGAATAAATCTCGCCTATTGGTAAATCAAAGAAATAAATATTAACTACGCGTGCCCGTTATTATATCGGGATTTAGGGATTGTACTCCATAATAATCCGAGGTCCAATCCAATTATTAAGTCAGTATAAATTGGATGACCTCTGGTTTTGGTCCTGCTCAATGCACACAAAGCACACTAGTGTAATTCTATGGTCAAGATAAACCACACCTAATTACACTACAACCATCCCGATGAGTTGTCCAATTCTATCTCGGTTGTGAGCCTCTACTTATACTATGCAAGGGACTGATAACATGATCTTCTGTGCGTTACCACACACCATGTTATCTACAATGCAGAGTATCAGACTTTTATGCATATACTAATATAAATACACATCTGTGTTGTTGTGATTCTCTTTTCAAAATGTAAATGATCATATATATATAAAAAGAACAAGTCTTTTAGTATACACATCTAACAATCTCCCACTTATACTCAAAGACTTTGCTGTCTTCAAATGTCATACATCTGACTCCCTGATCCTCCACATGCCTAAAGCTTTCGCTATCAAAGCTTCAGTGGAAAAGATCATCCAGGTTGTCCTCTGATCTAATCTAGGCAACAATAGCTTTTCCTCTCTTGGGTGGTACTTGCGCTCTATGTGTTTTCTTGCCTTATGGGCTCGTGATTCCTTCGAGTTTGCAACTACACCATTGTTTTTCACAACAAAATGTGATAGCTTTGAGCAAACCAGAAATCACATTGAAGTCCATCTTGAGGTTCCTAAACCATGTAGCTTTCCTGGCCTCCCCAGAGGCTGCCATATACTCAGCTTCCATGGTGGAGTCCGCCACGCAGCCGCTGCGTGACACTCCTCCAACCTATGGTTCCACCTCCTAAAGTAAACACATAACCCCGAGGAATACTTATATTTTCCCCTATCTGATTGGAAGTCTATATCCGTATAACCCATAAGGAATTGGTTTGCCTAGTAAACCAGCTTATAATCCCTAGTCCCTCTTAGGCACTAATATATGCTTTTACCACAATCCAATTTTCTTGACCTGGGCTCCTCTGATATCTGCTAACCATGCCCACGACAAAGCAGATATTCGGTCTCATTTTTAGCATACATGAGGCTTCCTTCAGCCGATGCATAATGAACCGCCTTCACCAGCTCTATCTCCTTTTATGTATTAAAAACACATCTCCTTAGATAGAGTAGCTCCACAGCTGAAAAATACAAAACTTTTCTTGGAGGTTTCCATGCTAAAACGAGCTAAGACAGTGTCTCTGTATGAAGCTTGGGATAAGCACAACATCCTTCTCTGATGATCTCTTAGAACTTTGATCGCCAAGGATGTGTCTTGCTTCTCCTAAGTCCTTCATATCAACTGTTTGGACAACCATACCCTTACGTCTGATAATACTTTGTCATTGTTGTCAACTAACAAAATATTATCTACGCATAGTACAAGAATACCACTATGCTTTCGTCACATTTCTTACATACAGAAATCTCATCCGTCCTTTGAACAAATCCATATGATTGGATTATCTCTTCAAAGCAGATGTTCCTCGTCATAAGTCCAGGGATCTTAATTCATGGTCGCCAGGGACCGAGTCCGAAGACTCTCCCAAGAACATGAATCCTTCTGGTTGACTAACAACCCTCCCACTACGACGAGGTACCACCTGTATATCTTCTGTGACACGCGGTGCAGTGATTTGTAGTATATCTTCTTGTACAGTTGGTACTAAGGTCGGAACGCCCCCTCTTAATTCTTCAAGAACTAGTCTACTCATGGGCTTGTGGTTCATCACATAGTCTTCTTCTAGGAATCTGGCATTCGTGCTAACGATTACCTTCTGATCCTTAGGACTATCGAACAGACCACCTTTCGTCCCTCTAGGATAGCCTACAAACAGACGCATTTCTGTATGAGATTCCAACTTATCAGTATCTCCCTTCAGCACATATGCTGAATTACTCCAAATCTAAATATGTCTTAGACTAGGCTTTCGCCCAGTCCACATTTCTATGGGAGTAGAGAGTACTGACCTAGATGATATCAAGTATGTACGTTGCCATTTCCAGAGTATATCCCCAGAACGAATCCGGCAACTCGGAGTAGCTCATCATTATCCTAACTATCACTATAAGAAACTTTTTCCTTTGCTCTACTGAACCGTTTTGTTGGGGCATACCGGGTGCAGATAATTGGAATTGACTCCCAACCTCTGATAAGTAAGTCCTAAAACTCTCCAAGAGGTACTTGCCACCACGATCTGATCGTAGTGTCGCGATACTTTTAACTTGATGTTTCTCCGCATCAGCCTTGAACTCTTTGAACTGATCTAAGATTTAGACTTGCGGTACATCAAGTAAATGTACCTATACCTTGAATGATCATCCATAAAATAGACGAAGTATTCAAGGCTATCTCTCTCCTGGATAGACTAAGGACTTACACAAATCAGAATGAACCATTTCTAACATACCTTTGGCTCTATACCCCATGGCTCTAAAAAGCCTCTTGGTCATCTTACCTTCCAAGAAAGATTCAAAAGGTTGGGAAGTCTTCCACTACCAATGAACCCAAGGGCCCATTAGTTATCAACATCTGAATCCTACTATGGTTAATATGACCAAGCCTAATATGCCAAAGATATATCTGGTTCATTTCAGAAGGAACCTTTCTTTATTTTGGTTAGATGATGAGCTATTAACAACTATTCACATTGTGGGAGCTTTTGGTTCTAAAGTGTACCAATTGCCTATCAATGTACCTGAATAAAAAGTAATAGAATTTCTTTTATTTCAGAAACTGAACCAGAGTTCTTTCTAAAAAATTAGGTACATAAAAATAATTTTCTTAAAATCAAAAATTTATTTTCCTATCTAAAGAAAAATAAATATCTCCCACTGCAATAGTCGCCATCTCTGTAGCATATCCCATGTAGTTGATAATCTCTTCCTCAGCTAGTCGTTCGGCTTCCTGGAACCCCAACAAAGAATTGCAGACATGATTAGTGGCATCTGTATCTACACACCAGGTACCGGTAGATAACACCGCTAAACATGTTACAACAACAAAAGAAAAAGATATACCTTTCTCTTGACGACGGGGATAGTTCGCATTCCAATGTCCAGTTTGCTGGCATGTGAAGCACTTGCCTTTCGGCTTCTTCACGCCAGCCTAAGGTCCTTGTGATCCTGCTGCCTTCTTGGACTCACCTTGTTTCTGTTGGTGCAGACAACACCCAAGTCGAACCTGTGTTTTGATAATGACAAAGGGTTCAAAAGTTAAGATATAATGTTGATCTAACATATTTACTAAGTGTACAAGAAAAGAAGCCCTAGGTACACTAGGCATGAAGTCCTGGCCGAGGACTGGGCACGAAGCCCTGGCAAGGAGCTGGGCACCGAAGACCTGCTCGGAAGGTGGGCACGAAGTCCTGGTCGAGGACTGGGCACGAAGCCCTTGTTGATGCAGTCTGGCCCGATTGTTGTTTTGGTGTTGATACCGATTTAAGGTTTGATTTAAGTTTGGTTGAACTAATTATGATTAAATCTTGGTCGGGGACTAGGCACGGGTTGATTGAAATCCTAGCTTGGAGGGCTAGGTGAAAAGTCCTAACTTGGAGGGTTGGGTGAAAAGTCCTAGCCTTGAGGGTTAGGTTGGAGGAAATCCCGGTGAGTGAAGCCGGGTCCTGGTGAGTGAAGCCAGGTGATGGAAATCCCGGTGAGTGAAGCCGGTTCCTGGTGAGTGAACCCGGGTGATGGAAATCCCGATGAGTGAAGCCGGTCCTGGTGAGTGAAACCGGGTGACGGATATCCCGGCGAGTGAAGCCGGGTCCTGGTGAGTGAAGCCGGGTCCTGGTGGTGATTGAAATCCCGGTGAGTGAAGCCGGGTGATGGAAATCCCGGTGAGTGAAGCCGGGTCCTGGTGAGTGAAGCCAAGTGATGGAAATCCCGGTGAGTGAAGCCAGGTCCTGGTGAGTGAAGCCAGGTGATTGAAATCCTAGTGAGTGAAGCTAGGTTGAAATCCTGGTGAGTGAAGCCGGGTCCCGGTGAGTGAAGCCGGGTGACCGAAACCCTGGTGAGTGAAGCCAGGTCCTAGCTTGGAGGGCTAGGTTGAAGTCCCAGTGAGTGAAGCTGGGTATGACACGAGTCAGAGAAGGGCTGGAGGCTTGTTTTCGTGACTTAGAGTGCATTTGGGCTTGCCTTGATCGGTCTGGTGACCGATCAGGAAAGTTGGCACGCTGCTCCTTCGTGGATCGGTCTGGTGACCGATCCAGCAATGACTGATCGGTCTGGTGACCGATCAGGGAGCGCACAGTGAGGTTGGGAACCTACTGTGTGGCTCCTGATCGGTCTGGTGACCGATCAGGGAGCAGCTGTTGCCTCATTGCTTGGCTCCTGATCGGTCCGGTGACCGATCAGGGAGTAGGCAGCTTCCTCACTGCCTTGCTCCTGATCGGTCTGGTGACCGATCAGGGAGCCCATAGTGAGTTGAGTTCTCCCACTGATCAGTTTGTGAACGGTCCGGTGACCGATCAAAGACTTAGGATTTGATTTTCGCAGTTACTGTTCACTCAGACGTGGACCGATCAGGCTTGAGCCTGATCGGACAGGGAGCTACCTAATCGGTCTGGTGACCGATCAGGATTCACTCTGATCGATCTGGTGACCGATCAGGTTTGTGTCGGCGCGAGAGCTGGGAGTCCCAGCAAAGCGGTGGATCGGTCTGGTGACCGACTCACGAGCCCTGGATCGGTCCGGTGACCGATCACTTTAATTCAAAATGCACTGTCAGACGCTCTGATCGCGTCTGAACGTATCCGATTCTCAGCGCTTAACATCTGATACACGATTTTCTGCTTGATATGCTGTGCTAACACTCTGATTGAGCTGCAGGTGATAGGGATGGATTCAAACACTCAAGGAGAGTCAATGGAGGCCTTTCCTTGGAGCAGGTTTGCCCGTTTTCCATCTCAGGTTGCAACGACTGGAGCTGCAGACTGGAGCTGCTGACTGGAGCTTGGCTGAGGGAAGCTCAGGGAGTCCAGGGAGAGCTCAGTGGTAGCTGGCGTTGGCAGGTAAGCAGCTGGAGGCTGTTGTGAGATGGTGTCACCTGTGCTCAGTGGAGAAACAAAAGGGCGTAGAGGAGAAGAGCAGAGTAGAGTTCGCTAAATCAACTTCTGGCTTAGTTCTTGCTGCGCGTTTGTGTTCTCCACACCTTGCTTGTGTGTTATGATGTTTCATCATCTTGAGTAAGCTACTGCAATCTTGAAGCAACCATCCCTTGCTTGAGCACTTGGAGGAAGGAACAAGAGGCTTTGAGTCCAACAGCGAGAAGTCACGGAGAAAGGGTTCTTGCGTGAGATCATCGCTGGGTGGAGCTCAGAAGAAGCTTGCTGTGTTCTTGTCTTTGCTAAGTGCTAAGTAAGATCTTTCTTGTGTTTCATTGTGCTTAAAACTATATCTGTGATTGAAACGCTGTGGAGAGGTTACTCCACCGAGAAGGAGGTTGCTTTCTATCCGGATCTCCGGGGCTTGATCTGCCGACGATCAAGGGATCACCCACCTTACGGGCACGCCAAGGAGTAGGGGCAAGTTATCCCCGAACCTTGTAAATCTTCTTGTTAGCATTCTTGTGTTTGCTCATAGTTTAGGTTTTTGATTTTCTGCATACTCTGTTTCTATTCTTTCCGCTGTGCTACTAAACGGTTTAAGTGCAGAATTTTGATAAGAGCTAAAGTTCTAGTGATTGGCTATATTCTCCCCCCCCTCTCTAGCCATCCGAGTTCAACAAGTGGTATCAGAGCTTGGGGCTCTATTTTTGTGGATTAACAACCGAGAGCTATCATCCATGGCATTGAGAGAAGGCTTTAGCACCACCCGACCTCCTTTCTTTGATGATGCTGACTTTCAATATTGGAGATCAAAGATGGAGTATTATTTGAAGATGGACATCAACACTTGGTTCGCGGTGAAGGAGGGTTTCACCCCTCCAAAGGACAATGAAGGCAAGGAACTTGAATCGTGGCGGTGGACTGCCGAACAAACTCGTAAGAGTGAAGCCGACGCGAAGGCGGTGGTCACTCTACAATGCGGTATGAACAAAGACCAACTCATCAAGGTTGGTCCATTCACAAGTGCAAAAGACTTGTGGAACAAGCTCATTGAACTCCACGAGGGCACTCGAGATTCAAGAATCGCCAAGAGGGACTTATTCCTCAACCAACTTCAAAATCTTTCCATGAAGGAGAATGAAACGGTAAGTGAGCTACATAGCCGGTTCAAGGAAGTCCTCAATGGGCTTCATTCGATTGATGAAAAGGTCGAGAATCGCGACCTTGTGAGGTATGTGCTAAAAGCATTTCCAAGGAATGCTTTGTGGTCATCCATGGTGGATGCCTACAAAGTCTCCAAGGATTTATCAATTGTTATGTTAGATGATTTGTTTTGTGAAATGGAACTATATGAGATCTCTAACAAAAGTTCAAAAGAGAAAGGTATTGCTTTAGTGGCAGGTGACAACAAGAAGAAGAAGAAGGGGAAGAAGAAGGAGAAGGAAGTCTCTTCATCTTCATCCTCATCCGAGTCCGAGTCTGAGGAGGAGGGCAGCTTGTCTTCTTCCTCCGAGATGTCCAACTTTGTTAGAAGGATGATGAGGAAGAGCCGGCGCCTCAAGGGTAAAGGTAACCCGAGTATAGTTAAAATTGATAAGTCTAATGTTACTTGTTTTAAGTGTAGCAAGATAGGACATTACAAGGATAAATGTCCAAAGTTAAAGAAGAAGAAGGATAAATCAAAGAAGAAAAAGAAGGCCTTGAGGGCCACATGGGATGAATCGTCCTCTAGTTCATCCGAAGAAGAGGAGGAGGAGAAGTACACTCATCACCGTGCCCTCATGGCCATAGAGGATTCAAATGAAGAGGAGAGTGGAGACAAATCAAGCTCCTCAACCACGCCTTCATCATCTTCGGATGATGAAGAGGTAATCTCTCCCGAGCTAGATAAGTGCTATATAACCATTGCATGTCTAGCTAGGTTGCTTAAAAAATCCAAGAACAAAGTTAAATTGTTGAAATTGGAAGTAGAAGAATTGAAATCCTCTAGGATGGAGGATATTAATGATTTTCATGAGAAATCCTCTAAGGATGAGGATCTTGATAATTCGCATGTTAAAAATCTTGAGGATGAAAATAAGGGCTTGAAGGGTGAAATTGAAAACCTCAAGAATATTCTTGAGAAATTTTCAACAAGTTCCAAAACCCTAGATATGATCTTAAACTCACAAAAGGTAGCTTACAACAAGATTGGTTTGGATTACCAACCTAAAGAACCTAGTGTCATATCCTTAATGTCAAGAACCTAATTTAGAGCGCAAAATAATTCTAGGGTTCAAAAGGTTAGAAAGAAAGTGACTAAGACATGGGTGCCTAAGTCCTTCATTATTGATGCCTTAGGTCCCAAAATTTAGGTACCTAAAACCTCTATCTTTAGAATTGTATAGCTTGGATTGAGGGGGAGCATCTATCAACATGGGTTGTTGATAATGGGTGCTCCAAATTCATGGTTAGGGAAAATTGTTATATACATGATTAGCTATGGAAAATTCAAATTAGATAATTTGATCCCCATTGTTTTTGTTCTTATTACAATGTAATCCCTTGGCTAGTAATTTTTATGGAATTCATGTGTCAAAGAACTTAATCATGCTTAAGTATGATCTACTTTAGTATTAAAATTCTTCCATGAGCAAGTTTGCTTCCAAAACAAAGAAGGAACTGTCTAGTTCATCTTTACAAAATCGAATTATGCATTCATCATGTGTGCTATCCATGTCTATGAATTTTCTATTCAAATGATTGCATGCATACCTACTTTGGAAGCCTAATTCAAACTTGATTTCAAATCGGTTGGAACCATGACTGTAATACACACTTGGAAGTATGACTTTTCAATCCAATCCATGAGGTTTAGCTTCAATATGCCATGATTTGGATTGAACTCCATAGTTCACTGTAAATCTAGAAGTTAGCCAAAATATTTGCAATAACACATGATATATCTTAGGCTTAAGTGTTCTTATATTTGAGATGAACCTAGTTGAGTATGCCATGACTTTAATGTATGTGTTATTAATATTAATCTATGACATGAAAATTTCATTCAAGAACAAGATGAACACATTACTTCTCAACTTCCTCATTGTTTTGTTTGAACTGATCACTCATAAGGCTTTGATAAACAAGAACATGAGCTTAAGGTATAGGATTAATGTTTTCTTTGTATCAAACTCAAATTCCATGACTTGTTTGTTGTTCCCACTGATCATGCTTTGATACAAACCTGTTTTTGATACTCAGGTTCATGCTTAGCACATAATGATCATGCTTAGAGTATATTAATGATGTTTTGATACAAATCTATTTTTGGATTGTTTTTTTTAATCCATAAAAATTCTTTGATATGAAAATATACTTTTTGGTTAAGGGACCCCATGATTAGGATCAAATGGATTAAAACTAATTGAATTAGGGTTTAGGAATGGTTTAGAGTTGAAGCAAACCTAGTTTCAACCTGATGAAGAGTTTCTGAAATTTTCTGGAACAAACCGATCAGAAACCTCTCTGTGTCGAACCAGATCGGTCCATTGACCAATCAGGACCCATCCTGATCGGTCCCATGACCGATCAGGGATCTGTCTGATCGGTCTGGTGACCGATCAGACCACTTTTGATCAAGGAACTCCCAAATCGTTCCAAAGTGATCCACAACCTCCTCAAACCAATCTCTTTTCATCAAGTTGTATCAGATTGTTGATCATTTTGATACAAACACATCTGATACAAACCGATTATAGTTGGAACAAAACCTAATATTAATTTGATACAAACCTATGTTGGAATGTTTAAATTCATAAGAAAGGTTTGTTGAGTCATGACTCTTGTTCTTAATGTCGTGTTTCAGAAAATTTTCTAAAATGATGAATATTAATGGAGTCTACACCCTTGTTTTGGAATGCAAATTGTTAATGCAGTCTGATCAGGAATGTATTAGAGTTTTAGAAATTTTTTTTGAAATTTGATCGCTCCCCAGACTAACAAGAAATATTTCTTTATCAAATAATCAACGAACCTGATCGGTCACGGAGACCAATCAGGACTATGTGTCCGATACAGCTGCATTCCTTACTTGTCATATGAAACATATACATGCTTGACCATGATATATTTCTGTATATGTTTTCATGTGCAATTCACACTTTTTGTCGTATGATGCATATACATTGTTGCCATGATACATTTATGGTATATGCCTCTCATATGCAATTCAAAAATTTCACCTCTGATTATTTTGGATTTTGGGGAGAGACCCATGTTTGAGGGGGAGGTATATTCAAACTTAATAACCATACCCTTTTCGATATTTGACAAAGGGGGAGAAATGGTTGATTAAGTTTAGGGTTATTGTAGGGGGAGGATTTTGATTCCCTTACGATAATTGAACTGCCTTCAAGTAATCATTAATGCCTAAACTTAAATCGAGTTAAATCGGGTTGTCAAACAACAAAAAGGGGGAGATTGTTGATGCAGTCTGGCCCGATTGTTTTTTGGTGTTGACACCGATTTAAGGTTTGATTTAAGTTTGGTTGAACTAATTGTGATTAAGTCCTGGTCAGGGACTAGGCACGGGTTGATTGAAATCCTAGCTTGGAGGGCTAGGTGAAAAGTCCTAACTTGGAGGGTTGGGTGAAAAGTCCTAGCCTGGAGGGTTAGGTTGGAGGAAATCCCAGTGAGTGAAGCCAGGTCTTGGTGAGTGAAGCCAGGTGATGGAAATCCCGGTGAGTGAAGACGGGTCCTGGTGAGTAAAGCGGGGTGATGGAAATCCAGGTGAGTGAAGCCGGGTCCTGGTGAGTGAAGCCGGGTGATGGAAATCCCGGTGAGTGAAGCCGGGTCCTGGTGAGTGAAGCCAGGTGATTGAAATCCCGATGAGTGAAGCCGGGTCCTGGTGAGTGAAGCCGGGTGATGGAAATCCCGGTGAGTGAAGTCTGGTCCTGGTGAGTGAAGCTAGGTGATGGAAATCCCGGTGAGTGAAGCCGGGTCCTGGTGAGTGAAGCCAGGTGATTGAAATGCTAGTGAGTGAAGCTAGGTTGAAATCCTGGTGAGTGAAGCCGAGTCCCGGTGAGTGAAGCCGGGTGACCGAAACACTGGTGAGTGAAGCTAGGTCCTAGCTTGGAGGGCTATGTTGAAGTCCCAGTGAGTGAAGCTGGGCATGACACGAGTCAGAGAAGGGATGGAGGCTTGTTTTCGTGACTTAGAGTGCATTTGGGCTTGCCTGGATCGGTCTGGTGACCGATCAGGGAAGTTGGCACGCTGCTCCTTCGTGGATCGGTCTGGTGACCGATCCAGCAATGACTGATCGATCTGGTGACCGATCAGGGAGCGCACAGTGAGGTTGGGAACCTACTGTGTGGCTCCTGATCGGTTTGGTGACCGATCAGGGAGCAGGCTGTTGCCTCGTTGCTTGGCTCCTGATCGGTCCGGTGACCGATCAGGGAGCAGGCAGCTTCCTCACTACCTTGCTCCTGATCGGTCTGGTGACCGATCAGGGAGCCCACAGTGAGTTGAGTTCTCCCGCTGATCAGTTCGTGAACGGTCCGGTGACCGATCAAAGACTTAGGATTTGATTTTCGCAGTTACTGTTCACTCAGACGTGGACCGATTAGGCTTGAGCCTGATCGGACAGGGTGCTACCTGATCGGTCTGGTGACTGATCAGGATTCACTCTGATCGGTCTAGTGACCGATCAGGATTGTGTCGCCGCGAGAGCTGGGAGTCCCAGCAAAGCGGTGGATCGGTCTGGTGATCGACCCACGAGCCCTGGATCGGTCCGGTGACCGATCACTTTAATTCAAAATGCACTGTTAGACGCTCTGATCGCGTCTGAACGTATCCGATTCTCTGCGCTTAACATCTGATACATGATTTTCTGCTTGATATGCTGTGCTAACACTCTGATTGAGCTGCAGGTGACAGGGATGGATTCAAACACTCAAGGAGAGTCAATGGAGGCCTTTCCTTGGAGCAGGTTTGCCCGTTTTCCATCTCAGGTTGCAACGGCTGGAGCTGCAGACTGGAGCTGCTGACTGGAGCTTGGCTGAGGGAAGCTCAGGGAGTCCAGGGAGAGCTCAGTGGTAGCTGGCGTTGGCAGGTAAGCAGCTGGAGGCTGCTGTGAGATGGTGTCACCTATGCTCAGTGGAGAAACAAAAGGGCGTAGAGGAGAAGAGCAGAGTAGAGTTCGCTGAATCAATTTCTGGCTTAGTTCTTGCTGCGCGTTTGTGTTCTCCACACCTTGCTTGTGTGTTATGAAGTTTCATCACCTTGAGCAAGCTACTGCAATCTTGAAGCAACCATCCCTTGCTTGAGCACTTGGAGGAAGGAACAAGAGGCTTTGAGTCCAACAGCGAGAAGACACGGAGAAAGGGTTCTTGCGTGAGATCGTCGCTGGGTGGAGCTCAGAAGAAGCTTGCTGTGTTCTTGTCTTTGCTAAGTGCTAAGTAAGATCTTTCTTGTGTTTCATTATGCTTAAAACTATATTTGTGATTGAAACGCTGTGGAGAGGTTATTCCACGAGAAGGAGGTTGCTTTCTATCCGGATCTTCCGGGGCTTGATCTGCCG
The DNA here is from genome assembly GCA_024364735.1 of Boesenbergia rotunda. Lineage (NCBI taxonomy): Eukaryota > Viridiplantae > Streptophyta > Magnoliopsida > Zingiberales > Zingiberaceae > Boesenbergia > Boesenbergia rotunda. Next base: position 68,389 of record JAGFNQ010008070.1, read on the forward strand.
ACGATCAAGGGATCGCCCACCTTACGAGCACGCCAAGGAGTAGGGGCAAGTTATCCCCGAACATTGTAAATCCTCTTGTTAGCGTTCTTGTGTTTGCTCATAGTTTAGGGTTTTGATTTTCTGCATACTCTGTTTCTATTCTTTCCGCTGTGCTACTAAACGGTTTAAGTGCAAAATTTTGATAAGAGCTAAAGTTTAAGTGATTGGCTATATTCACCCCCCCTCTCTAGCCATCCGAGTTCCAACAGCCCTGGCAAGGAGCTGGGCACCGAAGACCTGCTCGGAAGGTGGGCATGAAGACCTGGTTAGGTGCATCGGGCAAAAGTCCAACCGGAGGAGCCGGTTGACAAAAGGTAAACTCTCCTGAGAGGAGTAGGTGAGGACGCGTTCCCCGTCGAGGGAACAGTAGACGTCGGCTCGACCTAGGGCTCCGTTATGGAGACCCAAAGTCAGAACCAAGACAGCTACGGCTGTAAAATGCACTAACATGCTTTCTTTGTTTTGTTTGGTACTAACCCTGGATGCAGGACCGAAGGAACGAGTCTCTGCAGCTCAGAATGCTCCAAAGGAGAGGAGCAGCAGCTGGGTTGGGCGCCCAAGAGGTCCCGGGTGCCCTAAGTCAAAGCCAAACAATGAGTTAGCAAGAAAACGCTTCGGAAGCCTATGCTCCCGGGCGCCCCCGTGCTCCCGGACGCCCCGGATGCCTCGGGCGCCCCAGGCTCAAGCCAACGAAGCGGATAGAGTCAAACCACCGAGAAGCCAGCGGACCGAGTCAACCCGAGCGCCCACAGTCAACTCTCAGCCCTATTCAAGTGGGATAAGGGCTGACCGGGACTTGTCCGGATCGACTGACACGTGGGGGGGGGGGCGCCCCCAACGTTCAGGGCGCCCCAGGAGGCTATAAATAGCCCCTCGACCCCAAGGCTTCAAACAACAATCTTTCCAACGCTTCTACGCTCTTCGACTCAAACGCGCTGCTCCAGAAACCTTCCATTTCGAGATTCCAAGCGCCGACGACGACCCTCCGCACCGAAGTACGATCCATAGCGGGCATTGATCGTGAAGAGTAAAACTGTTATATTTACTGCAATTTACTTATACAATTCTTGTAAACCTTTTGCGCTCATATAGAATTGCCCGCAGTAAACGGTCAACGACCGTGGGCCTTGGAGTAGGAGCCGACCGCGACTCCGAACCAAGTAAAACCGCTTGAGTCTTTGTGTTGTGTTTTGTTTATTCTGCTGCGTATTTGCTCTTTTGTCAATCCGAAACGATTTATGATATTCACCCCCCCTCTATCATATTCTCTCGATCCAACAAGTGGTATCAGAGCGGGGAAGCTCAAATCTGGTGCAACCACCAATTTGAGAATTTTTTTTTTCAGATTTCTTTTTAAATTATTTTCGAATTTTCATCGCTAATCGAGGTTGGTGCAACACCCCTCGATATATATTTTTTTCTTCCCGCACTACTAATCCAAGACCAAGTCTTGGGATATTTCTTTCTTTTTACTCTTATTTTCAGATAAATTCTTAAATGGCCATGCAAGAAGGCTTCAGTACCGCAAGACCGTCGCTCTTCAGTGGGGAGGACTTCTCCTACTAGAAGAGCAGAATGGAGGTCTACCTGAAAACTCAGGTGGACATGTGGATAATCATCCAATCTGGACTGGAGATTCTAAAGAATGCTGAAGGAGTGCCAAGTCTTACGCTGAGTGGGACACCGCTCTGAAAAGAAAAATTGAAACTGATGCCAAAGCGACCCAAACACTCCAATGCGGCCTAACCAAAGAGGAGCTGAACCGGGTGGGTCCATTCAACAGCGCTAAAGAACTCTGGGGTAAGCTGATCGAACTACATGAAGGAACCTCCGACACCCGAATCAGCAAGAGGGACCTTCTGCTGAACAAGCTGTATACCATCAAGATGAACGACGGTGAATCAGCTGCTCAGCTCCACGCCAGAATTCAGGAGCTGATGAACGGTCTACACACCATCGGTCACAAGGTAGAAAACCGTGACCTAATAAGGTACACCCTTTACGCTTTCCAAGAAACACCTTGTGGCCATCTATGGTAGATGCGTACAAAGTTTCAAGGGATCTTTCAAAAATTAAGTTAGATGAACTATTTTCTGTATTAGAATTGCATGAGCAGACTAACTACAATCTGGACGAGAAAGGCATTGCCTTTGTTGCAGGTAAAGCTGGAAAGACAACCAAGAAGAAACTTCAACCTGCACCCGAGTCTGATTCAGACTCAGACTCAGAAGACAACGAAGGAGATCAACCCAAGCTGGTCCGGCTTGCCCGGAACTACTATAAGGAATTGAAGAATCAATCCAACAGAAGAAAAGCCAGCCGAAAGAAGGACGATCCAGCTGAACCAACGAAGAACAAATCAAGTGTGACTTGTTTCGAATGCAACAAAAAGGGTCATTTCAAATCAGAATGCCCTAACCTAAAGGAAGCCAAGAAAGCAAGAAGAAAGAAGGCTCTTCAAGCAACGTGGGATGAGTCTTCCTTCGAAGAAGAAGAAGAGACCCCACAGTCAAACCTGCTTTCACTAACCGCCTTAGAAGAAATCGAGACCGAGTCAGAATCGGAGCCGGACGACGGCAAACTCACGTTTTCAGAGGATGGCGGAATCACTGTAAGTGGTTTTTCTAGAAGTCAATTAAACGAATTAATTACATATCTTTCTCGAGACTTGGCAAAAGCTAAACTCCGAGTCGAATCTCTCCGACAGGAAGTAAAACTCCTGAAAGAGGGAGCTGACTCTGGATCCTTAACTGAGAAGGTTCAACAAGGAACCTCTACTCAAGTTGAAAAACTTGAGAAAGAGAACTCCTCCTTGAAAACTCAAGTCAAGGACCTCAGAACAGCATTAGAACGGTTCACTTTTGGTTCCAAGGGTCTAGACATGATTCTTGGAAAATAGAAGTCGGTTCTAAATCGATCTGGATTAGGCTATAGAACCAAATCTAGACAAAGATCCTACTATGCTGTACTGAACTAGTCCAGACCTAAAATTCAAGCATGGGTACCCAAACTATGCCTGAACAAACGAACTGGATCAAATCAGTATTGGATCCCCAAGGACAAGATTCATATATTGCCGAACCATTATCGTGGCTTTAGTCCAGGGGGAACCAAATTAAAAATAATATTTATAGTTAGATAAATTTCAATTCTTGTTTTCAAATTGCATGATTGCTTGTTTATTTAATTTCTGCAATCTACCATGCTTAGACTTAGGAATGGTTAGTTTAAGGACTGAACAAACTTAACTTAAATTTGAACAACATAGTATTGGGTGGCGGTGAGATGATAGTATGTTAGGGAAGCCAATTCTAATAAGGTTAAGTATACTCTACTTGGTCTCTTTAGACTGTGGAAACTAGCCGAAGCTACCGATCCAAGACCCGAGCTAGTTAGATCAGAATTTTTCAAAAACTAATTTTGAAAATGAAATTTCATTAAAAGGCTTTGTCAAGGAAAGGGTTGATGATCCAATAAGGCTACGACCAAAGAAGGCCTAGTGCCTCGCCAAGACCTGGAAGCCAATTTTTGAAATTCAAATTCAAATTATTTGTAACGCCCCAAAATTCCCATTTTTAGTTCTTAAAGTCCTTAGAATTATTTAAAAATGGTTTAGAAATATTCTAGATATTTTTAGGGATTTTTAGAATATTTTTATGGAATTTTTCGAGTCCGTTTAGTATTTTTAAAAAAGGAAAAACGTTTAAGGGATTATGACGCCCCAAAATTCCCATTTTTAGTTCTTAAAGTCCTTAGAATTATTTAAAAATGGTTTAGAAATATTCTAGATATTTTTAGGGATTTTTAGAATATTTTTATGGAATTTTCCGAGTCCGTTTAGTATTTTTAAAAAAGGAAAAACGTTTAAGGACAGCAGGGGGTTCGAACCCGCGACCACCAGGAGACCAGGCGCGAGTGCGACCGGCTGGGCTAGGGTATCAAGCACAACAAAAGATGGAGAGAAATAAATTTATGAAGTAGTTACGCTTTTTTCATTAAGATAGTATAAATAGATGATTAAAGAGAGGAAATTGGATGTTTTGGTTTTCTTTTCCCCACCCTAGCCGCGCGAGGCCCAAACCCTCACGCCGACCCCTCTTCCTCCTCTCTTGGGCGAAAACCACACCAAGCACCAAGACCTCCTCTCCTCTCTTCCAAGGGGCGCCGGCCAAGGAGGGATCAAGGAGAGCGGAGCGTCGTGTTCGTCTCGACGAGGAGAACACGTAGGCGCGGACGGTTCGTAGAGATTTCAAGCTTCTCCCGAGCCCTAGACGTCAATTTTGGTTGTAAGTTCAAGAAAACCAAGGTAAGTACTGCTCACCTGCAGTAAGAGGTGGTTTTTCCGCAAGAATTTCCTTTAAAAGTTTTTAAAAGAGATATTTACTTCTTGTTAAGATTTTTGCATGTGATCTTAGTTCATTATATGCTTATATATTTTATTGAGTGCCCTATATGAGGTTAGGGTCCAAGAGAAGCTATGAGAAAAGAGAAGAGAAGATAAAGATAAGAAAAGAAAAGGCCAAGGCCTTAAGAAATCCCCAAAAGTCAAGACTTAGGGATTTTAGCACGCAAGGTGCTCGAGAAAATGCCAAGGCATTTACAGATAAGAAAAGAAAAGGCCAAGGCCTTAAGAAATCCCCAAAAGTCAAGACTTAGGGATTTTAGCACGCAAGGTGCTCGAGAAAATGCCAAGGCATTTACAGATAAGAAAGAAAAGAAAGAAAAGCTATTTTATTTTCTAAGGCCAGTACCCGGCGTCCAAGGGCGTCGTTAAAGAAATCCAGGTGTCCAATTCCAAGGTCTTGGCCCTGGTAGACCAAGGTCTGCTCTATTAGGATTGGTGGCTCGCTACCCCAACCTTTTAGGGAACGCGCATGAGATGGTACTTACGTCTTCAGTGGATCCAAGTGATTATTATTTTCAAGTATATGCTTTAGCAAAGTTTCTAAAGTTTAAGAAAGTTTTCAAAAAGTTAAAGAATAGCTAAAGTTTCAAGTTGAACCAAGAAAAGTAAATTGAGATTTATTAATGCTTGAGTATGCATGTTTTGAGTTACACATGTTCTTAGTTTTCTTTCAAGCATATAAGTATCTCATGTGATTTCATATTGTTCAAGAAGCATGTTTGCACATTTCGAGATTTTGTGAGCTAGATAGTACTTACTAAGCTTTTTGCTTACTAGTTGCATTTCCTCTTACTGCAGATAAAGGTAAAGGCAAGCAATTCTGAAGGAAGGCGACGAGGCGGTGCTGAGTAAAGTGTGTGTGGTGGCTGATTTTGGAGAGATCCTTGAGACGAGACAATTTAGTTATTTGAATTACAATGTTTTAGTTTATTCAAATTTCAAGTTCTTGCTTTATGGAGTTTAGCGAACATTTAAGCTTTGGATAGTTTTACATGCTCAATTTCTTAGAGTAAAGATTCCATGTCATTTCATTTAGCATATATATCCTTATGATTGCATTGGATGAGTAGAAGTGTGGGTGGTTTGAAATATTGATACCTTGTTAGAGAACTAGATGCATGTGCCAAGATAGTATTAATTTCCCTTTTGATCAAGTTTTTATTGCTTAAGTATGTTTAGAAAAGTTGCTTTCTCATTTGATAATGCCTTAGGGATGTTTCAGAATTTTGTGTGATGAGTTTCAATGGTTAGAAGTTAAGTTTGGTACAAACTCTAGCTTAAAGTCTATGTAGATTTTTCATAACTTGCTAAATTCCGCAAAAGTACTAATTTCAAGTTTATGGATTCGTTTTGATTGGCTAAATTGTTTAGAAAACTGGTATAGAGTATAGAAATGATGTCATGATTTTATATGGCTCGAAAGTATAGGTTTGGTGGAGTTTTGAAACAAGGCTTCGAATCTGAAAAACAGGTTTCAGACTTATCAGTCGACTGGTACAGTATCAGTCGACTGATACCCGTAAGCTGAGTTGGGCGAGGCAAGTTTCAATAAGTATTTTCTTACGAGTTTTTGAGAAAGAAAGTGTGACATGGTATTATGCATGACTATTTGAGTTAGAATATCATTCTTAGATAGATTAAAAAGAAAAAAAAAGAGAAGTTCCGCATTTTTAGTCGTGCATTAGAGTCGAGAAGTAGATAAAGTAACGATCCGTCTAAGGCAGGAGAAGGCGGGTCGCTACATTATTCTTTGTAAAATTCGAATCTAACACAAATTTTCAGTTAATTATAGATTCAAACATTTTTTTTAAATAAACTCAAAATCAACTGTTTTTAAAATTAATTTAACTTTTTCAAAATAAATCATGATTTTACAAAATAATTTTATCTACTAAAACCTGTCTCACAAAACCTATAAGGCTAACGTGATTGATAACCCTAGATTTGGGTGAGACAGACTAGGCTGTGAAAATCAATTTAGGCTATTCCTGATTCTAATTGGATCCAAATCAATAAAACTCTTTATGTGTAGGAACATAAAGATTTGGACCAATGGATGTTGGATAGCGGATGCTCTAGACACATGATTGGGGATAAATTGAAATTCACCAAACTCAAGTTCAAAAACCTAGGCTCAATAGCATTTGGCAACAATGCTACACTCAAGGTGATTGGGTCAAGTAATATTGAACTTAAATCTGACTTTGTTATTAAGAAAGTTCTTTTGGTTGAAAATTTTAAATTTAACTTGCTTAGCATAAGTCAATTGTGTGATACTGGTTATGTAGTTACCTTTACCAATTCTAACTGCCTAATTAGAAACTTGCAAGACTCAGAAATCATGCTTAAGGGCACTAGGAAAAATAATGTTTACACTATAAACCTACCTCTAGTACCTAAGTGCATGTTAACTCAGTGAGAACAATCAAACCTCTGGCATAGGAGATTAGGTCACACAAATTTGAAAATAATTTCAAAAATCACCCAACTTGGCCTAATTAAAGGTATTCCTAAAATTAAAAATCATGAAAACTTAATATGTGAATCATGTAATCAAGGTAAACAAACCAGGGCAAATCACAAACTAATTCAATCTGATCTAACTCAAACCACACTTGAGCTCCTGCACCTTGACCTATTTGATTCACATGGAGCCAAGTCACTAAGCGGAAATCGGTACTGCCTAGTAATAGTTGATGATTACTCTAGGTTTACCTGGGTTAGGTTTCTAAAGACCAAAGATGAACTCCTTGTTGGTGAGAGCCCTAGAGCTGATCATGTAATGATTGTATGGACTAATTTGTATCATATTCCTATGTATAAATAAAGACATGTTTTATGGTTATTATACTTACGTGTATTTGTGCCAATTAGCTAAGTATAATAATGTCCTTGAGTAGAAGTTTCTTATCTATATCAATCGATTGGTTGAATCGATAGTGAGATGATATAGAGAACACTACTCTAAATAATTCCTAGTCAAGTATTAACATTCAGGGACAATGTTAATACGTAGAGACTAGCATGTAGGTCAACATGATGACTTGATCTCAAAAGTCATGGATATAGAGATATCAAGTTGACACATGGGTATGCATTGGAGAATGTATACTGAATGACCCGCCATGAGAAAGTATCATGGATCGTTATATGAGTGTCATATACTTTCTCATGTGGCTATTAGTATGACTATTAGTCCTTGGACCTGAAGTCACCATGGATTCCTACATAAGGAGTTACGTACTTTGGCTTCGTCAAACGTCACCCGTAAATGGGTGGACTATAAAGGCGATTACTGGGTATGTAACAAATTATGGGGAGGGATGTGAGTGATGTAGATGGGATCTATCCCTCCTATATGACGGGAGCGATATCGTATTCTTGATAGAGTTAGACCACAAAGTGCATGGCCATGCCCAAGTGAGTCAATATGAGATATTGAACTCATTTGATTAGTGTGAGTCTACTTGGAGTTCAAGATATAGATTGACTCGAGGATGACACGGTCTATGCCTCAATTGAGTCGATCTAGATATCAAGGATAGAGGGACATTATCATATATTGTGAGAGTCACAATTATTAGTCACAAGGTAATGTTGGATCTCAACATTCTTGTAACTTGGGTAGCAATGATGTGTTGCTAGATACCGCTCATTGCTTATGTTTCTAAGACGTTAGAAGCATTGCCAACGTTACAAGAACCTATAGGGTCACACGCAAAGAACAAATAGATGGAGAAAATTGAAGTCAAGTTTGACTTGGCTAAATATGGAAAGTCCATAAAAGGCAAGTTTGACTTGACCTAAATCCAAATCAAGTTTGACTTGACTTGGTTCCACTTCAAGTTAGACTTGACATGGGAGAAGAAGTGAAGTCAAGTTTGACTTGGCTAAATATGGAAAGTCCATAAAAGGGAAGTTTGACTTGACCTAAATCCAAATCAAGTTTGACTTGACTTGGTTCCACTTCGAGTTAGACTCAACATGGGAGAAGAAATGGAGTCAATTTCGACTTGGCTAAATATGGAAAGTCCATAAAAGGCAAGTTTGACTTGACCTAAATCCAAATCAAGTTTGACTTGACTTGGTTCCAATTCAAGTTAGACTTGACTTGGTTTTCCCCCCCATTTGAATTTCGAATTCAAATTGATAGGGGATTTGGAAGGCCACCTAATGGCACTTAATGGCCATTATGGCCGGCCACTTAATGGCCATTAATGGCCATTAAGTGGCCGGCCACCCAAGGGGAACAAAAGGTGGGTTTTGTTTTCATTTTGGTGGCTCTTCTTCTCTTCCCGGATTTTTCTTCTTCCTCTCCCTCTCTCTTGGCCGAAACCCATAGGGGTGCTAGCACACCAAGGTTTCGATCCATCTTCTTTTGTTCGCGTGGATACATATAGAGGAGTGTCTACTTTGATACTCTACGAGATCCGGCGGCCTCTTGGATAAGCGGGAAAGCGAAGGGCTACGCGTCAAGGGTAATGACCTTATCACGTAGATCTAGTGTAGATCTAGATATTAAACTCGTACTCGTATTTGTTTTATAAGTTCGCACGGATCCGTGGCCGAGATTCTGGGGTTTCCGCAACGCAAAAAGGCGGTTTTTGCGGCCTAGAATTTCTAACAGTGGTATCAGAGCCACGTGCGAACCTTGTACGAGTTTAAATTTGTTTTTTTTTTGTATTAGATACAAAATTTTATAGAAAAATAATATTCTGTGATTTTTCGAAATTTATAGTATTTATGGGTATTTTTCTCATGAAGTTGAAGCAACAAGTGTTCGGACACTTGTAGGCTTCACCGATCGAGAAAAACTTTCCGAAACGGAAAGATCTCGCTATAATCATTCGGGACAGCGGCTTAAGTTGCTGTAAGATGATTTTGGGACACTCGTGAAATTCATTTCGCGAGTAGGGGCGCGGCCCCTAACCCCGCGAGGGGCATTGTCCCGAAATCGTGCCCGAAAATCGCGTAGCGGGACCGTTACGGAAGTGTAACTCATAATATTGTAAAATTGTAGAAAAAATTATAGAAATTTATTTAAAATACATAATTAGGAATTATGTATGCATTTGTGATGATCATGGCCCAATAAAAACCCAATGTGATTGGAATGTGTTGTAATTCATATTACGGTCTGCGTACCGTTTTTGTGATTGTGTGTGTTGTATAGTGGATGCGACCTGCGAGTCGGCTTCTTTTATTTTATTTCTGTATTTTATTTTTTGTAATGTACAAAATGAAGACGGTGGGCGGTCCATCCGAAGACGGAGTTATGGAGGGAGCCGACGACACGTGGCGGTCAAAGGAGAAGCTTGGAGAAGCGAAACCCTAGGTTGACCGTCCGATCTTCTCATTGGCTTGAGAAGATCGTAGTAGGGCCATGATCCAATCACAAATTAAATTATTTTATTATTTGCTTGTATGTGATGCATGCTAGAGTAAAATAATTAGAGCCTTGTGTATATGATACACCCTCTCTCATGCGATTAGATTCGATCTAATTCAAATCAACTCATTCTCGAAAATGCCTACCAAGTTTTGATACCTATCACTACCTCGATCATTTGTTGTTGTTGAATCTGCCAAAGCAGAGCAACACATTTAATCTTGGTAGGGTACGGAGGGACAATCTTGGTCCCGCCTATCACGGCTTGGGTGAGAACAAACTCAATCAGATTGAGTGAAACTAGTTAACTCGGTTGGATCGAGTCTAACTATAGGCATATTCCAATCGTTGGAAAGGCAGGATAAAAATCGCATTTATATTAAAACTTGGGCGATTTAGCCAAAGCTAACTCAAGTTTTTATGTAAATGTAAATTTTAATCCTATAAACAAGAGTTGCATAGAGATGTAATCGATAAATTGTTACCTACCGATCGTACTAAGTGGTTGGGCGATTTAGCCAAAGCTAACTCCAAGGCTTAGTATGATGTGATCTGTCCCACTATGTTATAGTTAATTTAGATAGAATCTTATAGTGTGGTTTGACCACATCTATGACTTGATTCTACAAATTTCTATAATTCAGTGGGAGAATCATTTAATTAAAGGCCTAATTAAATGATAGTTGGAATATGTTATTTATATTTTTCTGCATTTTATTGTTGTAGATTGCCATGTCGACAAACGCAAATACTCTCTCTCTGCGATCTGTCCTTGAGAAGGACAAGCTCAATGGAGCAAACTTCCTGGACTGA
>JAGFNQ010008071.1:0-39736 GCA_024364735.1 Boesenbergia rotunda
AGTAGACCTTAAACTCTATAGGAGTATGATAGGTAGCCTACTGTACCTTACAGCCAGTAGACCTGATATTCTCTTTGCTATAGGGATGTGTGCTAGATACCAAACCTGTGCTAAGGAAACGCACTTAGCAGCCCTAAAAAGAATACTGAGATATGTAAAGGGCACCCTAAATGTAGGGATTTGGTATCCTAGGACCTCAACTTTTGCTTTAACTGGATACTCAGATTCTGACTATGCTGGCTGTAAGTTAGATAGAAAGAGCACAAGTGGAAGCTGCCAACTGTTAGGTCAGAGTCTAGTTAGTTGGTGCAGCAGAAAACAACACTGTGTAGCTCTATCCACAACTGAAGCTGAGTATGTGGCATTAGGAGAGTATGTGGCTCAACTTTTATGGATGATGCACACACTTAAGGACTTCCAGCTCAACTACACCCAAACTCAAGTATTTATTGACAATATAAGTTCAATTAATTTAACTAAGAACCCAATCCAACACTCCAGAACCAAACATATAGAAGTCAAACATCATTTTGTAAGAGACCATGTAACCAGGGGTGAAATAGTACTCAAGTATATTGACTCTAAATCCAACCTAGCTGATATATTCACAAAGCCCTTACCTGAGTCTGAGTTCAGCTCACTAAGAAGGCAGTTAGGATTGTGCTCTGTAGAATAGAGTATCTCAAATTTTTTACTGCTCTACTTGATTTCAAAAATCAGTTTTCTAAAAATAGATTTTGAAAAACTGTTTTACTTAATTTCAAAATCAGTTTTCACTTTTTACTTAGTTTTATTGCAAAACTACCCCCTTTAAAAATTAGGGCTTTTTCGAAAATAGACTTAGCCTAGGCCCTAACCCTAGAACTGCATGCACCTATAGACTTAGAAGCCAGCATCTCACAAGCACCTTAGGGTACTTTTGATTGATAATCTAGAAAGGGTTGAGATGCTTAGGTCTTTGCCTTAATTCAAGATGCTTTAAGTCAGTGCATCTGCAGTAATTGGGGCACTAAATACAACGTAAACAGCAATCGAGTTAAGTGTCAAGTTTAGAAAATCTAACTTGAACAGAAACACTTAACTTGACTAACCCTAGCAAAAACTACTGTTTATAACAGTTAGTAAGTAGCTAATTGGGTTAGACAGGTCCCTATAGAGAAAATTGATTGATTTAGTGTAAATCTAATGATGAATTGGTTCAGTACAGCAAATTCTTATTTATTTCCTTTATGCAATCATATTTATCTTGTTTTGATATATGGCAAAGGGGGAGAGATAGGAAAGGAAAGAGAAAAATTACTTTTACTTTTTCCTAATTACTTTTACTTTTTTCAAAATTTCTCCATTATTCAAAAAGGTTCAAAAATATACTTATCCTTTATTCAAAAGCTTAAACTTTTTGAAGAAGTACTTAAGTTCTTAAGCTTAAACTTTTTGAAGAAGTACTTAAGTTCTTAAAGCTTTTAAAATTTTGCCTAAGTACTCCAGTTTTAAAAGTTCTTAAAGCTTTCAAAATTTTGCCTAAGTACTCTAGTTTCAAAATTTCTTAAAGCTTTCAAAATGTTGCTAAGATTTTTTTTACTCAAGCTTTCAAAATTTTGCCTAAGTACTCTAGTTTCAAAATTTCTTAAAGCTTTCAAAATGTTGCTAAGATTTTTTACTCAAGCTTTCTTTTTACTCAAGCTTTCAAAATATTGCTAAGTACTCTAGCTTCAAAATTCTTTTCTCAAGCTTTCAAAATTTTGCTAAGTACTCTAGCTTCAAAATTTTTTTCTTACTCAAGCCTTCAAAATTTTTTGCTAAGTACTCCAGCCTCAAAATTTTTATTCAAGCTTTCAAAATTTTGCTAAGTACTCTAGCCTTTCAAAAGTTTCTTACTTAAGCTTGTCAAAATTTTTTTTGGTACTCTAAAGCGTAAGTTTTTCAAAACTGTATTAAAACTGAAATTCTTACATAAGCTAACATTTTCAAAAAGTTTTCAAGTACAAATAAAGTTTTTTTTAACCCCACGAATTTTTGAAAAATCTAGGGGGAGGTGCCTTCCAGGGGGAGGGAACAAAAGTTAAAACTTTTTCATGTTTTGCTTAAACTTAACTTTTTGAACTAGGGTTGCCATAAATCAAAAAGGGGGAGATTATTGGTGCAGAATGCACCTAAGTCAAACCCGTGTTTTGATAATGGCAACATAGGTCAAAAGTTAAGTCTTTCTTATTTTCTAACAAGTTAATCTAGTGTGCAGGAAAAGCCCTAGCGAAGGACTGCTAGGCACTGGCAAAGGAATGCCAGGAAAGAAAGCCCTAGCAAAGGATTACTAGGCAACTGGCGAAGGACTGCCAGTATCAAGCCCTAGCGAAGGACTGCTAGGCTCCAGGCGAAGGACAGCCTGGGACTGAAGCCCTAGCGAAGGACTGCTAGGCAACTGGCGAAGGACTGCCAGTTTACAAGACCTGACAAAGGACCGTCAGGCAAAAGTCCAACCAGAGGAACGGTTGGCATCAGATAAATTCTCCCGAGAGGAGTAGGTGAGGATGCGTTCCCCGTCGAGGGAACAGTAGGCGTCGGTTCGACCTAGGGCTCCATTTTGGAGACCAAAGTCAGAACCAAGACAGCTAAGGCTGTATAAACAAATACTTTATTGATTTATTGTGTTTTGGACTAACCCTGGATGCAGGACCAAAGGAAGGAGTGTCTGCAGCTCAGATAGCCTCAAAGGAATGAGGTAGTAGCTGAGTAGGGCGCCCGGAGTGTCCCGGGCGCCCCCAAGGGCCATACAAAACAAGTAAAGAAAAAAGGAGTTCGAATACATGCTGGGCCGGGCGCCCCCGTGCTCCCGGGCGCCCCCGCTGCTCCCGGGCGCCCCCATGCGCAACATCGAACCCGAACCCCTCGAAGCCAAGGAGATAGGACTTTGACCCGGTCAATGCGGGCGCCCCGAGCGCTCCGGGCGCCCCGGTCAAAGCGGATCCAGAGGATAGACGCTGACCGAGAGCTCTGCGGATCAGAGGCCACGTGGGGGCGCCCCGGGCGCCCCCAGGCCCTATATAAAGGGCCTTCGACCAAGGCTTTAGGACAACAGTTCTCTCAACGCCCCAACGATCTTCTACGCTCGTGCCTTGCTCCGGAAACACTCCAACTCGAGCCGACGACGTCCCGCTGCCCCGAAAGAGTCAATCCACTCCGGACGTCGGTAACGAAGATCGAATTTTTTTATTATTATTATTAGTGCACTTACATGTAATAAATTATTGTAAACTGTTCTGCGCGTATATAGAATTGCCCAAAGTAAACGGTCAACGACCGTGGGCCTTGGAGTAGGAGTCGACACAGGCTCCGAACCAAGTAAATCGACTGTGTCTTTGTGCTGTGATTATTTTATTTTATTTTCGCTGCGTACGTGCTCTTTACAAAAATCTGAAAGTTTACCGATATTCACCCCCCCCCCTCTATCGGTTTTCTCGATCCAACACTGGGCACCTAAGACCTGACCGAGATTTGGGCATCGAAGTCCTGGCTGAGGGCTGGGCACCTAAGACTTGGCCGAGGGTTGGGCACCGAAGTCCTAGTTCGAGGAATTGGGCACGAAGTCCTGTCGGGGATCGGGCAACGGAGTCTTTGCCGAGCGGGGATCGTGGACATAAGTTGAGATGGGTCGAGGATCAGACGTCTCGAGATCCGGGTTCTCGGAGGTCGAGCACAAAGTCATGGTCCGAGGGATCGAGCAACTTAGCTGAGCGATGACTAAGGACATAAGTAGAGACCGGTCGAGGTTTAGACGTCTCGAGATCCAGGAGTCTCGGAGGCTAAGCAAAAGTCCAACCGGAGGTCCCGGTTGGCAAAAGTAACTTCTCCCGTGTGGAGTAGGTGAGGACGCGTTCCCCGGGAAAGGAAACATTAGGTGTCGGTTCGACCTAGGGTTTCGAGTGAAATCCAAAGTCAGAACCAATCTTTAAGGCTAAGATTATCTGTATATTTGTCTTGTGTTTGATTGTCTTGCAAGTACCTGGAGTTGGAGGCAAGACAGAAGAGCAAACGTAGGGGAAATGACACCTTGGAGGAGCATCCAGGGCGCCTGTGTCAATACAGGCACCCCCAAGCTTCAGGGCACCCTTAAGGGTCAGGCGCCCTACATCCCAGGCGCCTGGGAAGGTCCAGGGCACCTAGGATGGCCAGTTTTATCCCTGCGCAAAGTTTGCGATTGCAGATTAAGTTTGACCGCATATGGGGAGCCTCAGAGGCCTCTAGGGCGCCTGGGACTGTAGCGACCCGCCTTCTCCTGTCTTAGACGGATCGTTACTTCTCTCTACTTCTCTACTTTTGATACATGACTAAAAATGCGGAAATCTTTTTTTTTTAAAACTTTTAAATTCATCTAACAATTATATTCTAACTTAAGCAGTCATGTATAATAACATATCACACTTTCTATCTCAAAAGCTCACATATGGTACACTTTGAAGCTTGCCTCGCCCAACACCACAGTCGGGTATCAGTCGACTGATACTGTATCAGTCGACTGATAGCCTGAAATCTGAATTTTCAGGTTTTCGGCAGTTGCTTCACAGCTCCTCCAAACTTATAATTTCGAGCCATATGGAATCATGACACCATTTCTACACTCTATGACAGTTTTCAAATGAGTTTAGCCAATCAAAACGAATCCATAAACTTGAATTTTGGACTTTTGCGGAATAAAATAAACTATACAAGTTATATGAACTTTAACACTAAAGTTTGTACCAATCTTGACTTCTATACATTCATATAACCAAATACATATTCTATGACCTTGCTAAAGCATCATGAAATGTGAATGCAACTTTTCTAAACATATTTAAGCAATGAAACTTAATTCAAAGAAGAAATTGATACTATCTTGGCACATGCATCTATTTCTCTAACTAAGTATCAATATCTCTAACTGCTCACAATTCTACTCATCCAGTGCAATCATAAGAATATATAGGCTAAAAGAAACGACATGGAATCTTTACTCTAAGAAATTGAGTATGTAAAACTATCCAAAACTTAAATGTTCGCTAAACTCCATAAAACAAAAACTTGAAATTCAAATGAACTATAACATTGTGAATTAAATAACTAAATTGTCTTGTGCCAAAGATCTCTCCATAATCAGCCACCACACACACTTTTCTCAGCACCGCCTCGTCGCCTTCCTTCAGAATTGCTTGCCTTTACCTTTATCTGCAATAAGAGGAAATGCAACTAGTAAGCAAAAAGCTTAGTAAGTACTATCTAGCTCACAAAATCTCGAAATGTGCAAACATGCTTCTAGATCAAACTGAAAATCATATGAGATACTAATATGCTTGAAAGAAAACTAAGAACATGTATAACTCAAAACATGCATACTCAAGCAATAATAAATCTCAATTTACTTTTCTTGGCTCAACTTGAAACTTTAGCTATTCTTTAACTTTTTGAAAACTTTCTTAAACTTTAGAAACTTTGCTAAAGCATATACTTGAAAATAATAATCACTTGGATCCACTGAAGACGTAAGTATCATCTGATGCGCGTTCCCTAAAAGGTTGGGGTAGCGAGCCACCAATCCTAATAGAGCAGACCTTGGTCTACCAGGGCCAAGACCTTGGAATTGGACACCTGGATTTCTTTAACGACGCCCTTGGACGCCGGGTACTGGCCTTATAAAATAAAATAGCTTTTCTTTCTTTTCTTTCTTATCTGTAAATGCCTTGGCATTTTCTCGAGCACCTTGCGTGCTAAAATCCCTAAGTCTTGACTTTTGGGGATTTCTTAAGGCCTTGGCCTTTTCTTTTCTTATCTTTATCTTCTCTTTTCTTTTCTCATAACTTTTCTTAGCCCTAATCTCATATAGGGTGCTTAATCAACTTATACAAACATATAATGAACTAATATCATATGCCAAAAATCATAAACTAAAGAAACTATCTCTTTTTAAAACTTTTAAAGGAAATTCTCGCGGAAAAACCGCCTCTTACTGCAGGTGAGCAGTACTTACCTTGATATCTTGGACTTACAACCAAGAACGGCGTCGGAGGTTCGGGAGAAACTTGAGATCTCGGAGAATTCTTCGCGCCTACGCGTTCCTCTCGTCGCGGGGATCCCGAATATAGGAATATCTCTCGGAGGAGAGCCTTGGCCGGCCCTCTTGGCCTTGGTGTTGTTTCGCCCAAGAGAGGAGAGGGGAAGGGTCGCGCGGCTAGGGTGAGGAAGAGAGAAAACCAAAAAATCCAATTTCCTCTCTTAACTTATCTATTTATATTTATGGGGCGGATTGACCTAACCACAACTTAAATATATTTCTCTCCACCCTTTGCTGTGCTTGATACCCAAGCCTGGCTGGTCGCGTGCTTGCCTGGTTTCGTGCTGGTCGCTGGTTCGAACCCCCTGCTGCCCTTAACGATTTTTTTCTCCCTTTCTTTTTTTTTCTTCCTTTTTAAAATACTAAACGGACTCGGAAAATTCCATAAAAATATTCTAAAAATCCCTAAAAATATCTAGAATATTTCTAAATCATTTTTAAATAATTCTAAGGACTTTAAGAACTAAAAATGGGAATTTTGGGGCGTTACAGGGACACTACTATAAAAGGGGCTTCGACCTCTCAACTCAAAGCATCACTTGCTACATCATTCTAAGCATTCTGAGCTAAGAAAAAGTGCTAGAGACGAAGCTCTATTACCAAGGAGGCTCCAGGAGGAAGTGCGCTGCACTTCGGACTTCCGGATTGGCCGGATCTTCGACTTTCTTTTATAGTTTGCTTTTATTTTACGCACTTAATTTACTTATTCTTTGGTTGTAAACTTGAACTCTAAGACGGGTATTCTCCGCCTCCGGATTTTTCGGAAAGGAGACCAGTAGTGGACTTATGCCGAGTACATAGGCCTTGGACGTACTGACCCTGGGGGGTCGGGAACCAAGTAAATAAATCCCGTGAGTCTTAGTGTGTTGTTTGTTTTCATTCTTTATTAGTCCGCTGTGCACTAACTCTTTGACTAGAACGAACAAATGACGAGTTTTCCGAAGGAATTTTTCGAGTCGATATTCACCCCCTATCGACGGCACCGATCCTACAAACCCAAATTGATTTTTAGTCATCATGGTTTCCTTCCTTAATTTTTTTTCTATTACTCATCTCCAAAGTTATATGGTATGACTTATTAGTTAATACCCCTATAGTTTGAACAATTTTATATGTCTCCTTTATTCTTATATAAGAGAACTAAAGTACTAATCCTCCATTGATTAAGCATTTTTTTCATTTTAAATATCATATTAAATAATTTTGTAAGTCATTGAATACTTTATTTCTCTAAGTACTTTCAACATTTATTGGGATATCATTTGATCCTACGGGTTTTCTATTTTGCATCCCTTTCAAAGTTTATTATACTTCTGAAGTTTGAATTCTACGATCAAAATTTAAATTTCTATACTTATTTGAACTACTTAAATTTTCTAAGTTAAGTTGGTCATCTAAATCTTTATTAAAAAGTTGATAAAAATATATCTTCCACCGCTCTTTTATTTCTCCATCATTTACCAATACTCTACTGCATTTATTTTTAATACATTTTATTTGACTAAGATCTTTTATTTAACTCTTTCTCACCTTAGCTAGTCTATAGATATCTTTTTTCTCTTTTTTTTTATCCGAGTTTCAATATAATCATTCAAAAGTTTTATTTTTTGCTTCATTCACTATTTTCTTAGCCTCTTTCTTGGCTATTATATTTTTTTTTAAGTTGTTCTCATTCTTACAAATATATAATTTCTTATAGGCTATTCATTTTTCTTTCACTTTCTCCCATACTTTTTTATTCCACCATCACGATTCGTTACTTGGTAGCACATATCCCTTTGACTTACCAATTAAATATATTTTTTTCTACTATTTTCAACTTTGATACTATCTTATTCTATATCGTATGAGTCACCGTATATTTCACCTAATTCTTATATTACTCTCTTTTCCTTAAATATATTTTGTTTCCCATTCTTTAACTTCTACCACTTAATTCTAGGAGTCGTGTATATTTTTCTTCTATTGATACTATGATTAAGATGTATATTAACACTATTAACCTATATATATTGGGTAGTTAAACTTTCTCCATAGATGACCTTACGATTTTTACAAATCTTTCTATCCCTCTTCCTAACCATAAAAAATTAATTTGTGATTTATTATTTTTTCTTTTGAATGTGATCGAGTACTATTTTTCTTTCTTAAAAATATATTAACTAGTATAAGATCACTGTAATGATTCATACTCATTTTTTAAGGTGTATTAGACAATCAAATCAAGTCGAGCTTAATAAATTAAGGGAGTGTTTGGGAGAGCTTCTGCTATCTGCTTTTTAGATTCTGACTACACAGAATCACTTTTGAGTGTTTGGGAAGGCTAGATTCTGCTTTAGCTTCTGTTACTTTTGCTCAGAAGTTAGAAGCAAGAATTTGATGTTTCTACCTGCTTCTGCTTTTTTATTTATGATATAACATTAAAAAATAATATTTATATCCTTAAATAATATAACATTTTACCTGATTGTCACTTGCCTCTATATATATATTATATTTATATAAATTATATTATTTTTATTTTTTTATTTTTTTATTTTTTTATTTTTTTATTTTTATTAATTTTATATATTTTTTCAAATATTTAAATTATTAAAAAAATTAATTTTAATACTATATTTAAAATATAATAATAATTATATCACTATTTAAAATATAATAATAATTACGTGAACAAATTATTGATAGTATCGAAATTATATTTAAATAATTAAAAAATAATTAATTTATATAGTTTAAGGATATTATTATCATTCAATTAAAAATTAAACTTGGAAGCAGTTATTCTTTCAAACATTCAAACTTTATCTTGTATCAGCTTTTGACTTCTATTTTCAAACACTGCTTACTTTAGCTTCTTACTAACTTCAAGATAATCACTACAAGAATCACTTTTTAAGAAGTAAAAGCTCTCCCAAATACTCCCTAAGTTATTGAAATGATTATTCAAATTCTGTTTTTTTAAATGAGATTGAGTTTAGTTGAAACTTATTTGATTTGGATATTCTCAAATAAAATTTATTTGTTTATTTAAGATTTTTAGGACATCTATATTGATTGACCCATTAAACATATACGCGTTCAATTGTTCATGTAATTTTTTAATAAAATATTTTTTTTACACATTTTCTCTCTTTGCTGCGTGCATGTTCATAGGAGAGAGAGAAAAGTTTTTTTATACAAATAATACTTATAAAATCAAATAAAAATTATTTTACATAATAAATATATTTTTAAAAAATATTATTATTTATTTTAAATGATTAAAATTATTTTACATAATAAATACATTTTAAAATATTATTATTATTTATTTTGAATGATTAAAAATTATTTTACATTATAAATATATTTAAAATTAATATTATTATCTATTTTAAATAATAATCTTTTAAATTATGTAAATAAAATTTAAATTGTATCTATTAATATAAAATAATAATAAAGTTGAATGAGTAGACAGCGAAACCTATAAATAATAAGTATTAATATTAAAATAAATATTAAAAAATAAAATATTAATATAACGTGTATGTGTTATGTGAATCTCATATTTTTTTTTATTTAAATATCTATCAAATATGTTTGCTCTTGTGAGCACAAGAAAGCCCCCGGGATTATGGTGCAGCAGAAGGACGATTAATTATAATCCTAAGCATCCACAGTTTGATTCACAACTATGACGTATTTTGTAAGAATTTTTCTTCTAAATAGAATATGTATTTTAAAATGTTAGATTTCTGGATCATCCACTATTAGTGCTTTCTGAATTGCTCTAACGGTTAGTAAAAATTTTTTATTAAACCTAACCGATTATCAAAAATTTAATATTATTCGACTTCATTAATTAATTTTTCTCGTGAGCACCGGAAGAAAATAAAACAAAAGAGAGAAGATTTTCTCTCTAAAAGCACCCAATAATTTTCTTCTTCTTCTTTTGTTTTTTTTTATAAAAACAAAACAAAAATACATGTCCATATAGAACCATTAATTAACATCTACGGGCACCTGACGTTCCTCCCCGGCCCTCCGTAGTAGAAATAGTTCCCCCACACTCTGTTCATCCCTCCTCGTATGCTGTAGCAATTGGGGTGGTCAGCCAAGAGCCTGAGGTTGGCCATGGGGATCAAGCTGTTGTCCCAGTCCACCAGTTGCAGGTTGCGGAAGTAGGCAGCTCTGCGGAAGCCTTCTTCCGCGAAGTGCCCGCTGCCCATCTGCGTCGACGTGTGGAAACCCGACGACTGCGCGTTCACAATCTCTCCTCCGAACTGCACCATGTTCGCGTGCTCCGCCAGGTGACTGAACAGGAACGCCGGCCAGTACCCCACCAGCAATCCCGACCCCAATTCTAGCCACCAGTGCCCATGCTTCGGGTCCTGCAGTAATTAATTTTATCACCCATTCAAATTCAGTGCTTGCAGATCATCTAATGTGAGTTTGGAACAGAATTATATTGTTACCTTCCACACCAGAAGATCGATGTCGAATTGGCCGCCGTTTGAGGCTGAGATCGGTGAAATGGCGGCTCCAATGGCTATCTGACTGTCTGTCTGTATGAAGCCTGAGCACAAGAGATTGTAGCAGCCAGTCTCTTGATATGCATCGGTCTGCATAACAAAGCATCTCATCGTTGTAATTATATATATCCAACTGTGTTCAAGTACATGCTTGATTGTATATAATTGCTACTTACAGTCCAGTATGTGAAAAATCTGGGCCTGCTGTCTCCATATAGCTGAGGACTTACCTGAGAGTTCATTATAAATGTCAAGCACAGGCAGTTTTTTTTCTTCTTCTTCTGAATATCTCAAATGATTTCTTTTCTGATGTTATTGATCAGAGCAATCAGTTTGCGGCCTGAGCTATCAAATCTCACAATGTGCTGCGTGTGTCAGAGAACCTGGTTTTTTTTCTTATTTCTTTCTCTTCAAACAACGACTAGAGACAAATGATCAAATCTAAAAAAACCCCCACAGAATTTCTAATTTCACGTATTTAATTTTCATAATATTGAAATCACTGACAGACCGTGGATTAGAAAATTTTGTAACACTTGGCATCAAAATCAATATATTTTCAGAAACTTTCTTAACATATTTATACATACGAATTTGAATTCAATCGCGTAAATAGAGATGAATGAATTTTTAAATTTAAAAGATTAATCACTCGTTGATGAACACCATCTACTCACATGAACCGATGAAGAAGAAAATAAATACATTAAAAAGTCCTCTAAGAGTATATTGATTTTGAGATCCATTAGTCAATTTTGACAACATGAAAAGAAAAAAAGAAGAGGCATTTTATAGGATTTGAGTATTATGAAAATTAAGCACCTAAAATGAAAAATCTTAAAACTTGCCAGCGGTGTTTACTAAAATGCCGAATCTAAAATGATGTGGAACTGAAAGTTAGTAATTTTTTTTTTCTTTCTTTTCTAAATTAGAATGGAAACTGAAGATAGGCTGTAACTCAGGTAGAGAGGGTTAATTAGTTTTACCTGCCATCCAGCTTCGATGGTGTTAAGATCATTGCCAAAGGCACCAGAGATGACCCAGATCTGTGACAGACTGAACTCTGATCCAATCGTCACTGTCGGTTCCCAGACACTGAGACTAGCTTTTGCACCATAATACTGATCTCCCATGGCGTAGCCAACAGCGTGCTGCAAAACAATTAACATGAGGCAGTAACGGACAAGACACCATCGACTACGAGGTGGATGAAGGTATGCTTAATTAGCTTTGGAAGCATTCGAACATGCATTAATTAACTCCAGACAAAATAGATGACTTCGGCTTCGGTTTGGCCGACATGAAAATAAATCCTACGATCTGAACTCGTACGTGTTAATGGAGAAGGATGAAGGAGAGGGACCTCATGGCCGTTGCTGGTTGAGTCCCGGCGGAGCCGCGCACCGGCCGGCTTCCTTCCGAATCGCCTGAGGGAACTGGCTCGCAGAATGTCTTCCGCCGTCGTCCTCCTTATCGGCACCGTGCCTCGAGGACATGACTCCCCGGAGATCGTCCATGCTTGCAGGCTCACGCCGTTTACTGCAGTACTGATGTTCCATTTGTGGCCTCTTGGTCTCTCAGGAGGATCCTGAGACAAATTAACTATCAATATACCAAAAGAACAATTAACTTTGTTTTTTCTTTCCTTTTTTGGTGGAACATACCAAGGGCTTCTGTCCTCTGAGCTTGGGATGATCGAACGACGGCTGGAGATGAGAAGGAACGCAGTCGATAACATCACCATCAGGGCTCTGCATGCACAAGAAGAAACAAACAAAGTTATCTCCAGCTCAAGAACACCCCCAACATGCACAGAGAAGAAGACAACGGGGGATGCCTCGATCGTCTTCACGGCGGGTCTGTTGACCCTCTGCAAATGGGCCGTGATCCAGTGATGCCGTGTGCGGTTGCCCGCCGCCGCCGCCGCTGAGGCAACAGGACAAACAACAAGCGCGAGGAGAAAACACCAAAAGAGTAGGTTGTAGCTAGAAGCTGCCATGGCCGAGATTTTTTGGAGCTGCGATATATCCTCTCCTCCCTGTTCTAGAGCTGTCTGTTTCTGTGGGCATCGGTGTGCTTGTCTTCTTCTTGTATCTTTCATTTGTCCCCTTCAGTAAAAGAAATTCCCCATGCCCTGGAATTCACAGAAGCAGCACTAGCAAGCTCCAAAGCTGAGAAGCACAAAACTAACAATATCTCCATCTTTGATGCTTACTCGCTTTAATTATATCGCAGGGCGTCCCCCATTCTGACGAGAGAAAAGCTCTTGCAAAACCAAATAATGCATCATATTAAAATGAAAGAAAGATTTCAGGCTTCGTTAACAAGCCTGCAGCTTTTACTCCTGTTCTCTTCTTTTGATTTGTAATTGTTGTCTGCAACTGGGCCACTGAGAAGATGCATGCCACTCGCAATTCGTCTAGACGTTGAGAACTTTCTCAGTTCCCTAGACTAGATGTTCTTCGGCGTCTTAAACAAATCAAGCTTTGTAATAAGGAACTGGAATGGCTGCAGCGAACTGCAGTTGTGCTCTCCTGCACAATTCCATGTACTCGTATTCGATTACAGTCGGTGGACTCTGCTTGAAATTTCCACTAAACCTTAAAAATCAAAAGGACAGATTTATCGATTCGTTGTCAGGTCGATTTCCTCAGAATATTTTTACTTTCGTATTATGACAGTAATTACAACTAACTTATACAACAACGTATAACCATTACTTAAACAATTATTATAATATGAAATAATTAATATAACAACTACTTCTTGCTGTTTATATAATTCTTCTAACAAAACAACTTTGTTAACTAGGGTGCATTGGTAGAACGACTAATTATTATTTTAGATATTCACGTCTTCATGATAAATCAGAAATCACTTGTTGTCGACAATTTAGAAGTCCAGCATTTAAAAGTTCACATCCCATTTGAAAAAAAAATTATATTATATTTGTGGATCGAACTGTAAATATCTGAGATAATGACTAGTCGCTTTATCGCTGCACCCTAACAAAGTCATTATCTCAAATATTCACGGTTCGATCCACAACTATAATATATTTTTTCTTCAAATGGGATGAAAACCTTAGGACGCTGGACTTCTAAACTTCTGGACTGTCGGCAACAAGTGTTTCCCCGATTTACCATGATGCCGGATGCAAAACTTCCGTGAAATCGAATTGGTCGTCTCATATTCGTTTGTTACGTGTTGATCATTTTTTTATTCTGAAATGATTCTTACAAATTAAAAATAATTTTAATAAAATTTAAATAATTTTAACCCAGTAAAAAAATATTTTAATATAATAATATTCGAGATTTAAAATTTAAGATTTAATATTTCTTATGTATGAACTATTTAATAAATTCTACTATTATTTTTAAGTGATTTTGATTAATTTATAATAATTTTGATAAAAAAAATTAAGATTTAAAATTTAAAATTTAATTATAAATATATCGTACCTACTTAAGTAGCTTCTACGTATAATTGTTTCAAAACAATTTTGATAAACTTAATACAATTTTAATAAAATTTAAATACTTATTAAATTAGTAAGATATATTTTAGTATAATAACAATTTATATATAATAATTTTGATTAAAATAAAATAATTAATTTTTCATATTTTAGCTGCTAGTACTACATAAAAGTAAGGATATTCTCCTTAGGTGGGATGTCATTTTAACTTTTATTTGAAAAAAAAATGTCCATCTAACAATTTAATAAATCAAGGACCCCTAAATAATATTGCAATTCGTCTAGCTAATTTCTACCTTCTCTAGTTAAATTATTTTCATAATTACCTTGAAAGTCGGCAGTGTCGGCTCAAGCTGCACGGTGACTGCTGGCTTGTTTAGTGGCCTAAGGAGGCCCTCCCCTCACTTCCATGTCAAGTCACTTGGCCTATATGTCTCCCACTTCTCTTCTTCTCCCCCGGACAACACTCGTATCTGTCAGAGGATGGAGTTAAAAATTGAATAGTGAAAGGATAAAAATATATATATATTTATGTTGAAGAATGAAGAGTTGAAATTATATCATTGCCCCTCGTTTATCTTCTATTTATCTTTTATTTTTATATCTTTATATTTATCGCACTAAAAAATCGAGACGGGACGATCGCCGCCATCGCCCCCATGTGGGCTCCGTCCCTGATCTCTTCTCTTCTCATCTCAAATTAAAAAGATGTTCTACAATACAATTTTTTTTAATAGAGATCTGTATATTCAATTTATATCGATTAATTTTGAGATAATCAATCCATTCAAATAAAAATTTTCATCAAGATAAATTTAAAAATATTCATAACGGAGAGCCTATTAATTTAACATTATTCTTAGTCCATTAAGCGAAATTTAATTTACTAAAATTGAAATTATCCTTAAATATTTAAAAAATTAAAAAAGCATCCTGTTACTACCATGATCCGGGGCTACAATACATATTTAATTACACGAGTAATGATTGGTAGAGTAAATTTCGGAAAATGAATAGGAGAGTGAATGACGTCTAGCTAATGTGTATATGTTCGATCGACGATCGGACACCACCGGCGGCCTCTGATTGTCATCCCGAATCAAACTATACTTTGAGAGGACGGTGAACTCGTCAGGATCGCCGGCAACGATGAACCCATCGAAATCGACGGTCAATGATGCGAGATCGCAATTGTGGCGATCCCCGACGGGTTCACCGTTCCCCACAGGGTATAGTTTGGTTCGGGGCGGCGGCCGAAGACCGCCGGTAGTGTCCGATCATCGATCAGACGTGTATACAATAATTACCACATCATTCACTCTCCCATTCACTCTCTCAAATTCACTCATCCTATCATCACTCTAATTACACAGATTGGCCCACTGCTCCACTCACTTGAACTTTGAATGGATTATTAAGTTATCTCACTGAAAGCAGTGCTGTCCAGATTGGCCCAGCTATCGATTCTAATCGATGTAAAGCAGCAAAAGAGGAATGGGTAACTAAATATGATATTTCAAGCTCTATCACATTCCTTTTTACTTATAGAATACCATTTATTGTTGCAGAGAAAGATTCTGATTAATATATATATTATTCCTGTATAAGTTTACAGTCAACTTTAATTTCATATTTTAGTGATCCCATAAATGTTTACTGACCATAGAAGAATGCATGCACATAGAAGAATGGTGTCAGTATATATATATACTGTAATAGGATCATTGATTTTGAACTAGCTAGAATTGGCCAATTTTATAGTTTGCAATTAGAAATTGACAGTTTTTCTCTATGATATAAATATAATCCAACAAAAAGTAGGGTGGGAGCATTCATGGCATGCCAGTCTTGATGATTCGTTTGCCTTTGGAAATGGAAGTGGAGCCGCAATGCCACTGCAGGAAATTCCAGGCTTCGCAGCTCACACGTCTAAAAAGAAGAGGCATGAATTGTAGGAGAAGCAACAAATAGTGGCGAGCACACAGCAATGATTCTATCATAGTCACTTTCTATTTGGGCACTCAGGCACTACTAAGGAATAATGATATTGCAAAGAGGAAGAAGTTCATGCATCATACAAGTTACTACTGTTAATGATCAAGAACAATTGACAAAAACCAGTTAACAACGAAGAATCAGACCAAATATGGAAATGAGGTGAGCAACTAGATGGTGTTGCCACCAGAGATTCACTACACAGACGATGATATAGAGATCAAAATATGTTTTAGAAACTAATCAGGTGTGGTTAACTGCTAAATATGAACTCAAGTTTAAGGTTTGTAGTAACTTAACAGTTTAAATTTTGTGAAAGAAATCACTGTGTTACTGAAAGATTTATATGCAAGAAGACAGCTCTAATAAACTTTGGCAATTCCATGAATGGGCTACATCAACTAATTAAAGAGATTCAAGAGAAGAATTGAAGCAAATGTTCATTCATGAACTAGAACTGTAACCATATTTGTCGTTGTCATATCTATTTTGAGGTTCGTTCATTTCGAACCGCTAAAACACACATCCTCATGATTTCAGAAAAGCACACATTTACAATGCTGAAATTCTGGCAATGAGGTGAAGCACCATTATACTGTTGGGACCGGTAGGCGAGCTAGAGGGGGGGTGATTAGCTCCGATTTGCTCCGTGATGATTTGTCGCGGCGGAAGACTCAAGCAAACGCTAACACAAAGGATTTACTTGGTATCCACCCCGGTCGGGTGACTAATCCAAGGATCCACTCTCCTCACTCTCTCATACACTATGAAAGATCTCCTTCTTGAGGTGGAGAAACCTCTTACAAGCTTTCACAAAGATACAACAAGAATCAAAGCAAACACAAAATGAAATCTTACAAGATTTACAATGAATAAACTCTCTTTGCTTTCCTTGCTATCTTCAAGCTTGTGGTTGCCTCTAGAACCTTGGAAATGCAGCAGCAAAAACCTCCAAGACTTCCCTTGAGATGGCACCAATGAAGGAGGAAAAAGTGGAGAAGAGATGTGGCTCAAAACCTGCGTGAAAACTCTTATACCCGACGCCTAGGGTTTCCTAATCGATTACCAAATCGATTACCACGTCATCTTAGCCGTTCAACGGCTAGTTTTTGAACCTGAATCGATTAGCCAATCGATTACCACTGCCCTTAATCGATTGACCAATCGATTAAGGGAAGGCTGAATCAATTACCCAATCGATTCAGCCACCTTCTGTTCTCGCAACAAAACTCTCTTAATCGATTACCCAATCGATTACCACTACTCTTAATCGATTACCCAATCGATTACCACTGCTCTTAATCAATTACCCAATTGATTAAGATCCTTCTTGTTCTTGCGAGACAACAACCCAATCGATCACCCAATCGATTGAGACCAACCTAACTTGTGTTCACGGTCAACCCCTTTGACCAACCTCGATTTCACGGTCACCCCCTTTGACCAACCTGGATTTCTTCTGCCTAGTTCCCAACTAGGACTTAACCTGATTCCCCACCAGGTTTGCCTAATACTCGAGTTAGGTCTAGTCTCTCGGTAGACTTCCACCTTGCCAGCATGCGATCTCCCCGATCCATCTGGACTTCACCTAGTCCCACTAGGTCTTCTCCCATGCCAGCGTGCGATCTCCCCGATCCACCTGGACTTCACCTAGTCCCACTAGGTGTGCCTAGTCCCACTAGGTCTTTTCCCATGCCAGCGTGCGATCTCCCCGATCCACCTGGACTTCACCTAGTCCCACTAGGTCTTTTCCCATGCCAGCGTGCGATCTCCCCGATCCACCTGGACTTCACCTAGTCCCACTAGGTGTGCCTAGTCTCACTAGGTCTTTTCCCATGCCAGCGTGCGATCTCCCCGATCCACCTGGACTTCACCTAGTCAAGTCTCCAGTCAACCTTGACCCACTTGACACCATACGACATTCAAACATAATTATCAAACATCGAAATATCCAAACATAAGCTCACTAAGCTTACCAGACATCGGCTCACCCGAGCCTAGTCAACCTAGGTCAACCCTGACCTAACCAAGATTGCACCAACAATCTCCCCCTTTTTGATGTTTGACAATATGTTTGAGAAAGACTAATCCCTATTAGCCTTTCACGCTTTTCTCCCCCTTTGACACACATCAAACACTCTCCCTGAGAGTCTATATGGTCAAAGGTATACCCAATGAAAATCCCATACTTTTCATTGAACCTATGCTCAACCTTGAGCACTCATGAAGATTCCCAATCTCCATTCCTTAAAAAAATAAAAATTCAACCACATGTTGTTAAGGAAGACCTCCCCCTCAAAACATGCTCTAAACCTCTATCATTGCACCAACAATGATTTTTGAGTTTCTAAACCATTAGGAAAACTCAACTTGAGGTGATTTAGATTTTGGGATTCAAAACTTGAACCAAAACCTCTCCTTAACCCTTAAATGTTCACCGAACCGTTTCCCTTTTTGATTTCACAATGAAATTTACCCAAATATACTTATAAAAGTATTCCAAGGGGTTAGGGATTGGTAGGTTACTTAAAAATGGGTTAATGGACTGAAAACTGACAGTTTCAATCTCACCAATCGATTGGTGTTGGGAACCAATCGATTATGGCCTGCCTTAATCGATCAGCCGATCGATTACGGCTACCTGTAATCGATCACCGGATCGACTACTCGAGCTTCTGTGCTCGTAAAAGGATCGACCAATCGATTGGCTATGGTCCCAATCGATCACCCGATCGATTGGGAGTTTCTGATTTCTGAAAACAATTTCAGATTCGAATTTCAGAAACTCCTAAATAATTCTACAAAATTCAAAAAAATCTGAAATTTCGTGTAGATATTATTTATACCATATACTATCATGGAAAAATAGTTTTCTATGAAAATAACCTTCATTTTCAAAAATTAACACAAAATTGGAAACCATTGAAATACTTCAATGTTCTACTCTATTTTGTATCCAATTCATTAATGATGAGTGCTATCAAAAGATAGTCTTCACCAAGGTTTTCCAAAATAGTTTTGAAATAGTTTTCAAAGATAATTTCCAACCATGTTCCTTGGGCTAAATGCACATGACTTGTACATTAGCTTTCCCAATAATTGGAGTTCATTGAAATTCTTGTTTTGACGAATCTCAAACTCAATTTGATGTACTTTATCAACACCTTGAGTTTTGTTCATCACCCTAACATCTCACTTGTTGCTAATGTGTCTCAAAAACATACACAAGTCAACTTATGGTCTTAGTGAGATGTAAAAGTCATATTCTCCCTAAACTAAGGGTTCATGCATTTCTACCTAGGCATTATAAACCTTGATCATCCACCTAGGATGTCAATTAATGTCAATGCCCTTAATTTCAATAAAAATTAATTTATGCATGATTAATGACCATGACGTGCATCATATTAGGATTTTCAAAGGAAATTATAACTAGATGATGCATGTATGACATGACATGTAATATTTTCATAATAAATATGAATGATGAAATATGATGTCATGGCATGTGATAGGGCATACAAAAAAATATGACATAATAGCAAAGAAAAAAATACCTAGATTTCCTATCTAAGTATCAATAACTCATCGCTAAGCCATTGATAATCCTAAATTTGCCCTAATTTCCAAGATAATGCTAAAGCTCCCCAACTTGGCCTATCTTCAGATTCTAACCTAGTTGTGCCAACTTTATCAAGTTTAGTCCTCCAAAAATATAGTTTGGCACAAATTTACTCCTCCTAGAGTAAATAAATGAATCCTTCATTTTCAAGAATAGTAATTCCTTGAAAATGTCTCAAAGTGCCAACTTCATCAAGGTTGGGTTAACTACCCTTCCAATTATAGTTGACACTCCCTAGACCTATCTAGGGTGTGGCGAACACACTCTTAGGAACCCAAAACCTATTGGTGCTCCTTGGGTGTTCTAGGTATTCACTAGGGATGACTTCCCTTGATACCTTCCTAAAGACTTTCTTAGGCTTCTCCGAAGCCTTAGTCACCTTTGTCTTGTCTTGGTCAACTCTAGGGATGGCTTCCCTTGCGACCTTGACTTGACTCCTAGACCTAGATTTAGTTCCATATTTATATGGAACTCTATGATAGGATGGACCATCATCCTTAGTCTTAGGTTTGTACCCCAAACCTTTCTTGCTCCTAGAGAGTCCTTGATTTCCTAAATCTAGGTTTTGATCCTTAGATCTCTTAAATAGATTTTCTATTCTTTTGAGGGATTTTTCTAATTTATCAAGTTTGGACCTCAAAACTTGATTTTCAATCAATACCTCCTCAAGGCTTGGTTTTCTAATATAGCCTTGGTGATTGTTTTTCTTAGCCTTGGATTGGGTAGGTCTACCTTGGAAATTCCTAATTTGTTCCCTATCCTTAGAGGTGGTAGTCCTAGCATGGAAAGCTCTATAGTTTTCCTTAGGATTTTTAAACCTCCTATTTTCATGATAAATAGCATTAAAATGATAATAGTTATCTCTAGCATGCATATTATCATGATGAAATAAGTACCATTACCTAATGATACCTTAGTCTTGTTCTTGGAGGCTCCCCCTTGATTTGAGCTCCTCCCTTTTGCCTTGGTCGGTTTCTTCCCCTTTGGACATTGATTTCGATAATGTCCCTTTTCTTTGCATGAGAAGCACACTATGTGCTTCTTATCCTTCTTTATCACGGGGTCGACCTCCTTTGCCTTCTCCTTGGTCTTGGGTGCCATTTGCACCTTCTTCTTGACCAATTTTGGACACTTACTCTTATAGTACCCTTTTTCCCTACACTCAAAACAAATGATATGATTTTTATTTTTACAACTTGAAATTCTTATACCTTCATGTGGTGTAGAGGTGGCACTTTCTTCTTCTTCATTGACATTGGAATATGATGTTGAAGCTTGTCTTTGATCCGATGCCAATGACACATTTTGCTCCCCCTCAATCCTAGAGGTGGAGGCTTCTTGAATTTCCTCTTCAACCCTTGAGGTAGAGGCTTCTTGAGCTTCATCTTCAGATGTTGAGCACCTCTCAACTTCCGAGTCCTCTTCACTTGATGAATCTCCCTCTTCGGATTTTTCTTGATTTGGTATAGTGGAGGGATCTTCATGAAGCCTTGCCAATTTGCTCCATAGCTCTTTGACGTCTTGAAATTCTCCAATCTTGTCCAAGATGGTGTTTGGCAAAAGATTGACCAATAGCTTGATCACTTTGTAGTTGGCCTCGCATCTCTTGATTTGCTCCTCATTCCATTTGCTTTTCTTGAGGAGTTTTCCTTTTGAGCTTGTTGGAGCTTCAAAACCCTCCATTAGAGCAAACCATTGCTCTATCTCCATCATGAAATAATTTTCGATCTTTGACTTCCAAAGACCAAAATTCGCCTTGTCGAATGGTGGAGGTGCCCTTGTGTCATAGCCAAACTCCATTCTTGAAGTTGAAACCCCTTGATGATGACTTCTTGAAATTAGGGTTTCTTCCAACTTCTTCTTCTTCCTTTAGCTCTTGCCCTCTTGGCGATGAGTCCAAATAAGAGAAACCTTGCTCTGATACCACTTGTTGGGACCGGTAGGCGAGCTAGAGGGGGGGTGATTAGCTCCGATTTGCTCCGTGATGATTTGTCGCGGCGGAAGACTCGAGCAAACGCTAACACAAAGGATTTACTTGGTATCCACCCCGGTCGGGTGACTAATCCAAGGATCCACTCTCCTCACTCTCTCATACACTATGAAAGATCTCCTTCTTGAGGTGGAGAAACCTCTTACAAGCTTTCACAAAGATACAACAAGAATCAAAGCAAACACAAAATGAAATCTTACAAGATTTACAATGAATAAACTCTCTTTGCTTTCCTTGCTATCTTCAAGCTTGTGGTTGCCTCTAGAACCTTGGAAATGCAGCAGCAAAAACCTCCAAGACTTCCCTTGAGATGACACCAATGAAGGAGGAAAAAGGGGAGAAGAGTTGTGGCTCAAAACCTGCGTGAAAACCCTTATACCCGATGCCTAGGGTTTCCTAATCGATTACCCAATCGATTACCACGTCATCTTAGCCGTTCAACGGCTAGTTTTTGAACCTGAATCGATTAGCCAATCGATTATCACTGCCCTTAATCGATTAACCAATCGATTAAGGGAAGGCTGAAACAATTACCCAATCGATTCAGCCACCTTCTGTTCTCGCAACAAAACTCTCTTAATCGATTACCCAATCGATTACCACTACTCTTAATCGATTACCCAATCGATTACCACTGCTCTTAATCAATTACCCAATTGATTAAGATCCTTCTTGTTCTTGCGAGACAACAACCCAATCGATCACCCAATCGATTGAGACCAACCTAACTTGTGTTCACGGTCAACCCCTTTGACCAACCTCGATTTCACGGTCAACCCCTTTGACCAACCTGGATTTCTTCTGCCTAGTTCCCAACTAGGACTTAACCTGATTCCCCACCAGGTTTGCCTAATACTCGAGTTAGGTCTAGTCTCTCGGTAGACTTCCACCTTGCCAGCATGCGATCTCCCCGATCCATCTGGACTTCACCTAGTCCCACTAGGTCTTCTCCCATGCCAGCGTGCGATCTCCCCGATCCACCTGGACTTCACCTAGTCCCACTAGGTGTGCCTAGTCCCACTAGGTCTTTTCCCATGCCAGCGTGCGATCTCCCCGATCCACCTGGACTTCACCTAGTCCCACTAGGTCTTTTCCCATGCCAGCGTGCGATCTCCCCGATCCACCTGGACTTCACCTAGTCCCACTAGGTGTGCCTAGTCTCACTAGGTCTTTTCCCATGCCAGCGTGCAATCTCCCCGATCCACCTGGACTTCACCTAGTCAAGTCTCCAGTCAACCTTGACCCACTTGACACCATACGACATTCAAACATAATTATCAAACATCGAAATATCCAAACATAAGCTCACTAAGCTTACCAGACATCGGCTCACCCGAGCCTAATCAACCTAGGTCAACCCTGACCTAACCAAGATTGCACCAACATATACTTCTTAAGGCTATTTCTTTTTGCCTCTACCTTTTATAATGGTATGGTGAACTGTTTGAACCTAGAAAATACCTACTCTTCCTTTTAGTTCTTAGTCACTGCTTTAACATTGTTCTTGCAACAATTTGAGAGATCATTGCACTTTTCTTGGAGCCCTCAAGATCAAATTAAGCGATTATTAGAAAATTTTAAGATTCAAGTACTTTTTAGTCATTCAAGTGGGGTAAAAAAGGTTTCATTCACCTACAGTTCTTCAAAGAGCCAACGGATTTCTAAACTATATGACCAACAACTATTGTCAACCTTGGCAAAATGTAATATAGTTGTAGTTGACCAAACAAACAGAATGAACTGAGTAGGTCAAATATGCTGGAAGAATTAGGAAAACCAAACATAAAATGAATGATTCTATTAGTTATACTAATTCATTACGACAATCAAATAAAGGAATGAAATGCATTATTTTCCCTTTCTATTCTATTTCATCCATTCTAAGTCTACACCATAGTGTAGATGTTTTTGATAAACCTAGAGAGTATACTAATCGAGGAATAAAAAATAGAATTAAGCTCCAAAAGAGAGTCAAGTATCCAAATCAACAGATAGCAAGTGATGAGATTTTTTCTAACAAAGACATGGCCTTAAAAAACCGGATAATGGAACCCAAAAAAATGAGAATACTTCTGCTCTGTTATATTTTTCATAATGATCGAGCCAATAAAATTTAAAGTGATCAAACATATCAAACCATTTTAACATGAACAAGATCAATCATGATGAACACTACAAATTATGATGAGCCCAATAAAATATTAAAGTGATTAGACTCATTAAGCCTTTTGAACGATGAGAAAGATCATGGTGAACTCATGCTAACAATTAGGAGGATTAGAACTATCAACGAAACATATATGCAACAAAAGCTTAAGCTTTCAGGTGTTGTTCACCTGAAAGTTGACATCGATGCCCAAATGTAGCATTAGTAGTCACCTTCTCCATTCACAAAGATCTCGGCGGTTTTTCTAACAAGGCGGAGAGATACACCTCATCTTTCGACTTGAAAGAAATCACCCACTTGTGCTTCTTGTACCTAAACTGGAGGAACATGTATATGTAGTCATCAAGAACCTTTCTGCTACAGAAGAACCTGTCCAACCACAACAAGCCCCCCGGCCTTAGTACCCTGTCCCAGTCAAACAAGATAAAGTCCAGTAGTTGTAGATCAATCCAACCATCAAGGAATACACTAGAGTGTATCAAATCCATCGTGTTGTCGAAGAAGGGCAGCCTTTGATTAAGTGTTACATACAGAGGGATCAAACCCCTAAGTGCAATTATCTCACTAAAGGGAGCTCCCAAATTCAACGAAGTCGACACAATTGTCACATTCCACTCCCTCATTCGAGCTGCGAAACTTCCTGTTCCAACACTAACATCCAGCCCAATCCTGATTTCCCCTGGTTTAACTGCAAGAACATCAGCTATCAGGAAGTCAGCTAGTGAGACATTGCTAACCCATCTCAGCTTCTCTTTCTCAAATTCAAAGCATCCAATGCATTTGGAGAAGCTCCTCCTCGGGTTCCTACTCGATAAGCACTTGAAGTCCCTGCATTTGTAGTTACTCCACCTCACATTCCGATCATCTGGCATCGTCCACAAGGACATGTTAATTGGAAGTGGCTTCTGATACAGCTTGGATGCCGGAGCCAAGCACCTTCTCCTGGGAAGAGGATCACAACCTCCCAGCATCAACTTTTGTGCTAGATTCCAATCATCTTTGCAGTAGGAACCCATGTCGTAATCCATATACTCCTCCAGTTCCTTTCTCATGAGGACACAAGCATGGCCAATGGTGTTGTAGGTTCTATTAGTACCATACACGCTCAACTTCCCGTTCTTGTTGCCCTTTCCGGTGATATACTTCCTTGTCTCCTCCACTGTGAAGAAGTTGATTAAGGGGTCCTCCGCTGCGTCCGATTTAGGAATGCGAACAAGAGTGAGTGCGACGTGAACACTGTAAAGAGGTTGTATCACTTGCTCTTCGAGGAAGATTCTGAATTCGGTGTGAGTGATGTTTTTAACAGCGATGCTCCTTTTGCTCTTCAAGCTGGACTGAAGCTTGTTCTGGATATCAGAGATCCGAGCAAGGACCTCTTCGACACGGTCATGGAGGGCCGTAAGGTCATAGTCAGCATAGCCATTGTTCATCGTCTGGAATTTTTGGCAGTTATCTTCGTTGGCATCGAGAAAGTATCCAACATGATAGAAATGGTGAAGGCTTGCAACACTTAATATGACGAAGACGACCAAGATGATCTGCAGAATAGCAATGGCTCTAGTGAACGAGGACCTGGGAATGTGCCGGATCTCCATCCTCCACCTAATGAAGAAAATGATACTAGGAAGCTCTCTCTCTCTCTCTCTCTCGCCTAACAGGCAATTCGTAGAACAACTTGCAGGCACGAACGATCTTCACAGTTCACAAAATGTCGATCCTACCCAAATTCTGACTCTTCGAAAAGAAACCATGCCCGAGGAGATCTAGCCCACAAACGAGGTCTTTGACTCTTCCGAGTCTACGCTAGCATCGAGTGCGGAAAGACCGCAAAACTACGGTGGCAGAAGAAATTAAGATCGTCCAGTCGAACGAACTTAGCATCTCCCCTGTAAAATTTATGGAGAGATTTATGAAATAAAAAAACTAACAAAAAATTTAAATCATCTGGGATATAAGATTTGAAATTTTTAATTCAAGAATAAATTTGAATTTTCAAATTTACTTTTTTTTTTTAAGGAGGTGAAGCCATAGTTTGCAAAATCGCGATCCTGGATCGTAGGATCGTATGATCTTACGATCCTAGATCATAAATCGATTTAGAATCGCGCAGAATCGATTTTCGAGCAGGATCGTAGGATCGTAGGATCGGACAGAATCGGATAGGATCGGACAGGATCGTAGTAGAATCGGAACAGGATCGGTGAAAGCTTTAAAAGGTCATAACTTTTGATTCAGATTCAACCACGTGACGTATAATATATTAAATCGAAACTCATTCAAATATCTATAGTTAGTTTTAAGGTTGAATTCCAAAAAATATTATTTAAAGTCATTTCAAAGGCCTAAAAGATTTTTAGTCTTTTTTATTATTATTATTTTTATCTTTTATAGAGTTATTGTTAGAGTTTTAAGATTATTTAAACATCTGTTTAATTATTTTTAGTTAGTTTTTTATCAATAATATTATGTTATATCTTTTTCCTAAAATGATAAATTTTTAGATGTCTATTATCTAATAGGTTGACAATTAAATTGGATCATCTTGTAATCAATGGAATATTCTTGAAGTTGATCGTGATTATTATCGTTACAATGTTAATAGAAATTGTATATTCTTTCATTTTAAGGGTTTTTGCTAGGATCGTACGATTTACGATCCGATCCCGACCGATCCGATCCTGACCCCAAATCGATCCTACGTAGGATCGCGATTCTACGAACTATGGGTGAAGCCCATAATAAATAATATAATAATATTGTATATTTCACTTTTCAGAATAATTAAAAAAATAATTCAAATAAATTAATTATAAAATTTAATTTCATGAATAAATTAATAATTAAAATTATATTTATTTTTCAAAAATAAATATATTTAATAAATTAAAATATATAAATGACTATAATTAAATTAAATTTTATAAGTTAATTAAATATTAAATAAATATTATAAATTAAATTTAAAATCCTATTAATTAATTAATTATAAATTATAAATAAATTAAATTAAAGATGATAATTATTTAAAATATTAAATAAAAATTAAAAATTATATAAAGATATTAAATGATAATTTTAACCATTAGAAATTTTAAAAAATTTATATTTGTGATATGGTATTGATGTGGCATATTGAAAATTATAAGAAAAAATTATTGATAGCTTTAACCATTAGAGATTCCCTAATAAATTTTTATATCTTTGATGTGATATCTATGTGGTATCTATGTGGTATAATACTATTAAATAGTCAGAATTTGATTTACATAAATAAGCAAATAAACATAGTTAAAAATTTTAATATAATATCCTTTTTCAATTTTATCCTTTCTTATTTATTTTTATATTAAACTATATTATTTTTTATTTATTTTCATTTTAAATTATATCTTTTTTATTTATTTTTATATTAAATTAATTTTTTAACTTATTAAAATATATAAATTTATTATAAATATTTTATTTACAAATATTTTGGAGGGCGAAATTCTAACCCTCCAAATTTATCGTTATAAAAATTCTTCGTTAAGATGTTTAATAACCTTATCAGCAAAAACGAAGGTACCTGCAGAGCCTAACAGACCAAGAACGTGCAGAAAGAAAGAAATTTAGCATCGTCCAATGCAGTCATTTATTGATGATAAAGCTTCTGATTTGACGAAGTATGAGCCGAATAATTAATATATTGTTGATCCATAACTATGTAACCAACTTTAATGATTTTCATAACTTAGCCAACCAACAACTGGCATTGTCCACTCGTACGATAGCCATGCTGTGCACATGGGATCATTGACCTTTAGGAGGAATGAGTCAATCTGTTGGGGCTGACGTCGTTGGGGGCCGAGTTAATTTATAGCTTGGTAGTTTTTAGTCGTTCCATTCATTAACGAGATTTTTTCAATTTTAGATGATTTAATTTAATTTTATAAAAAAATTTTATCCATCATCTGGATAAATCAAAAAGCATTCACAATAAACGATTTAGAAGCTTAGAGTTTCAAGATTCGCGTCCCATTTTTAAAAAAAAATCTTACAAATACGTTATAATTGGGAATCGAATCGCGAATACGTGAGATAATTTTTAACTGTTTTATGCATAATAGTTCGAGGGTTAATAACAAGAGTAATGATAGGGAGAGTGAAAATGGGAGAGTAAAAATCATAGTGAATGATGTGGTATGACGTGACATGACGTGACATTTTACATGTACATGTCCGATTATCCTTTGGACATTATCGGCGGCCTTCGGCCGCCGCTTCGAATCAAACTATACTCTGGGGAGCATGGTGAACGCGTCGAAGATTGTGCATGTAAGATGCCACGTCATTCACTATGATTTTCACTCTCCCATTTTTACTCTCCCAATCATTATTCTAATAACAATGAATATTTGAGAGATGAATAATGATTGGGAGAGTGAAAATGAGAGAGTGAAAATCATAGTGAATGACGTGTCACTTTGCATGCACGATCTCCGACGGGTTCACCATGCCCCCTAAGGTATAGTTTGATTCGGGACGGCGGCCGAAGGCCGCCGATGATGTCCAAGTAATAATCGGACGTGTGCATGTAAAGTGTCATGACATAGTGTCATGCCATGTCATATCATTTACTATGATTTTTATTCTCTCATTTTCACTCTCCCTATCATTGCGCTTGAGAGATTACCAGAATACTTTGCTGCTACTGCTGCATCGTAACCCGGAGAGAATTGGGATAGTCAATGATACATCTTGAGGACTGTTGGGGTTTAATCCACTCTGGCCAATAGTTTGCAATTGCGATTTGAAAATCTTTTCTCATGTAACGAGATAAGCATCCAATTACTTAAGAATCGACAAATTTACTGTGGAATAAACAAGATTACCATCCTTCCTAATAAATTAACGAAAATTTCAATAGGAAGAGATCTCTATCTAAGTTATGATTTTTAATGTATATTTTTTTTGTCAGGCTTAACTAGCAATTGACTTGATTAACTACATGATGTATATCAACAACAAATAGTCGAATGGATGGACTCAAAGAGCATCCAAAAACAATGTAAATAGACTCCCACTAGGCTGTGCAAGTTTTTGTTTCGCCAATAAGTTGGTTTATGTACATCAGTCCAGTGTACATGTTCATTTGTTAATTACAAGTTAAAACATCAGCCAATGGCTTTCAGCTTTCAAGCTAGCATTACAACAATGCGTCAATAGCCAATGAACTCCGGTGAACTGGACGATACCGATACCGTCCAGCTTAAGCAACAGTGACAATCTCACCTCTTGAACCTGTAACATCAAACGAACAAATCAGCATTTAGTACAAAGAGAAAACTGAGAGAAACACAGTTAGTGAAATAGCAATTATGTGAAGGTACATCTCTCAAAAATCTCTTTTGCCAGTAGCAAAAAGGAATCAGTTTCTTCAGCCATCTGTGCAATCTTCTCAGCCTCCTTGACAGCTTCGGAGGCTAAAAATGATTTGGCTTCGGAATCAGCTATTTTGTAAGCAGCAGTTATTGCAGCCTCTTCTATAGGGTCCATGGTTTTTGCTGAACTGGAATTCTGAGGTACCCGAGTTCGATT
This sequence comes from Boesenbergia rotunda, assembly GCA_024364735.1. Taxonomy (NCBI): domain Eukaryota; kingdom Viridiplantae; phylum Streptophyta; class Magnoliopsida; order Zingiberales; family Zingiberaceae; genus Boesenbergia; species Boesenbergia rotunda. The sequence continues at coordinate 29,435 of JAGFNQ010008071.1, forward strand.
TGCTGGGTCTTTTGGTTTGGGAACAGGGGTTGTTGTTGCAAATGATGAATCTTTCAGCCTGTATCCCTTTTGGACCTACAACATGTTGAACCAACAGAGAACAAGCATCATTTGTACTTGCACAGAAATAGTATGTTTGTTTCATCAGATAAATCTAATAAATAAGCTCTCATTCTTAAAGATCTGGCAACTAGTAAATACTATATATTGCTGCGCCACTTGAGTATTTGTATCATGATACCGATATTGTTCTTGCTAGCGTTCAGCAAAAAACATTAGGCTGCACCAACCTTTTGAGGGTGTTGAAACTGCCTCATAAAACTCTCCGAATCATGTTACCTAAATTGAATATTATTTGTGGAAAGAAATAAAGAACCCAAAATAGATGGGTTGGACCATTAACATATTTCAACTAATAAAGGTATGCAAGAATCCAAATCCAATCATTGATTAAAACATATTCATTTGACATAAAAAATTCATGATGTTCCTTCAACAATAGTTAGAATATGTTGAAAAACTTAGGGGGCGCTTGGTATAAATTTGGCAATGGGAATGGTAATGGGTTTGATTGAGGGGTTTATGGGTTTGGTGATAACCTAGTAGGGAGTGGGTTATGAAATCAAGGGTATCATATTTTTATTTTGATTCCGATTCCCGTATACCAAGCATCATCAATGGGAATGAAATAGATTTCATTCCCATTCCCACCTTCTAAATCCGCTTACCAAGCGCCCCCTAAATACATGTCAAACATAACATTAAGCTCTAAAAACATCAACCATTCGAGGGTGAGACCAAAGAGTTGTTTACCCTTTCTATTTTATTCTGTGCAACAAGTCGTCTTAACTTGGAACTAAGCACCCTGCGGAAGTTTTGTGGCACCTCTTGTCTTTGCTGCATAAAATAATAGGGATCAACAATCACTGACTATTGCAAAAATGTGTGGATTTTAAGAGATTTTCCGTGGCAAAGTGCCAAAATGTACATGATAGAAGCCGACACGGGTATAATTTATAAGATACAGGCATCAAAAGATTCCCCATATTACACAACTTTGGGGTGTAGCTTTTAACAAACAATACCTGATACAAGGATTGATTGAAAGATATCGCAAAATGTCAGCAGAACTATTGGATATATTGCATAAGAAATCTTATTTAACAACATAAATTAGTGTTCTGGGTTTTGAACAATACCAGAATCCAAAAAGAGAGAAGATCAGTTAATAACGAAGCCAGCCAAATGGTTATGGGATCAACTAGATAATTAAAAGGAAAGATGAACATAAAAAAATTGAAATGCCCACATTTGAACACACATGCAAAATTACACAAGATGTCCCCTCATTTAGATTCTCCTTCAAAAAATTCCATAGGTAGAATGAAACATTCTCTACACAGATAATGATAAAGAGATCAAAACATCTACTTACTTCCTAAACATCACAGGTCTTCAGCACAATCTTCAATAGGAAACATCACAGTGACTTTGAAATCGGTAAAATCAGATTCAATTAAAGCTCGGACATCTAGAGTATTCAGCATAAAATTTATGTATTGGAAAAGAATACTAACCATGTAGACAAAAGCAATGTAAAATTGTTAAATAGTATAATAGATAAATCTATCCAATTTAAAAAGTAAAGCAACAAATAACTATCATAAGCTAGAAATATGGTTAATTGCTAAATTCAGCCATCAAGAAATGCTTGCATTTAAGTATAAACTTTTGAAAATGAACAACAACAACAACAACAATCAAGCCTTTCAAAATATAAACTTTTGAAAATGTAAAATATTAAAATCACATGTCATCTTGTTGTCCAAAGTAATTGTTAATATGTTGAGGCAGTCTCAAGTTGCTCACTATTACATAATCAGAAGCCACACAAAGACATATTAACTTAGTAGGATGGTTTGATGTTTGGTGATAGGTGGTTTTTTTTACAATTTTTCTTTGATACCACCATGTAGCCTCTGATTCTGAAATAGACACATGGTCATGTCTTGTTTGCTGATTAACGATTATTTTGGACAATAAACTAGTACATTATTTTAATTTATATTTTAAAAGCTGATATACATATAAATATAATATATAATTGAAATAATTCTTAATTTTGATTATAATTGGTGAAATCACAAATAGCATTTTATTCCATGTTAACAAATAGCATTTAACCCCTAGACATAATTGTTAAATATGGTGACTCAAAAATCCGATCCAAAAAATTTTCGGGATCTACAGATAGGTTCTAGAATTTGGGGGAGGGGGGCCACGGTAGAGGGTGTTATTGCTAGATCTAAAACTTGAAAACTTGTAGAGGGTTAAAATTTTTAAAATCCTAAGATAGGGGTTGGTTTCAAATTAGCTAGAAGTTGAGGGGTTATTGGAGAAAGAACTTGAATTAAGAGCGAGGTTGTAATTATCCAAGATGCAGGGGTTGGGTGAAAAACTCCCTCATCTTAAGCTCTCCTCTGAGGCCATTTTCTCCTCTCCCCTTTCCTCTGTTCGATCGAGGCCGCAGCACTCACGCCGATCTTCCCCTTCCTCGTCTTTTCCTCCTCCTTTCCTCCTCTTCCTCGATCGCGATCAAGGGAGAGCTCGGCCCGCAATGGATAGAGGGGAGCAAGGAATAGCTGTCGGGTGGGTTCTTCTTGCAGATCCCTAACACACAGCGCCACCCTATCTTCGAGGTCTATCCAATGCTGGGTAACATCGGAGATGGTAGATCCGGCGCCAACCTTCTCCGATCAAGTGAGGTAAGGTCTTTGATGTGTTGAAATGGTTTCTAGTCGGGGCTGCTGCAAGCCTTGTTTGATTCGTGCCTAGCCCTAATTTACCTTAACAATGCAGTCTTGCCTCGAGTTTTGATGGATTAGAGGCTAGCTAAATCTTTAGCTCAGATCTAGAGCAGAGAGGTGGGATTTCTTCTCCATGGCCACTGTTCCACCGGATCTAGGTAGGGGAGCTGCTGCCGGCAATGATCCAGGTAAGGTTTGGGTTGTATAGCATTTGATTCTTGGTGTTAGAACTGGGAAATTCGTTTGTATTTTCTTTGGTTGGGTTTTTATTGCCGTGACGTTTGTGATGGAGATGAATTTTGTTCTTGGGCATTTGATCTGTTTGGGATGAATTGCTCTGAATTTGGGTAGCTTGATCTGTAGCATTTTGGATTGAGAATAGCTTACCTCCATATTTCTCTTTTGGTTGAGATGCATCGGTTTGAATTAGGATGAATTGGTGTTTGAGATCGGTTTTGGGAAGCTTGTTCGGATTTGTTTTCTGTGGTGAGATTGTTGATGTCTGATCATCTTTGGTTCTTTCCCTCTTCTATGAGTTGTCTGAGATGGATCTAGTGATCTTGATGAATACATGTAGGGAATTCTATTTCTGTGCTCTATTTGAGGTTTCCTATTCTGATGGGGATTCAGTAATCAATTTGGTTTAGGTTTACGGTCCGAAATCTGAATTCTGTTTCTGCTATGAATTTGTTGTTTAGATGCAATTTTCGAATTGGATTTGCAATTTGGATCAGCGCCGTGGAGTTTGTTTTGGCTTCTGGTTTTTCTGTCGCAGCTAGTTTGGAGTGGGTTTTTGTGCTGTTGATTGTTTTCGATCAGAGAGATGGACCAGTAAATTTTGCACTAGTTTGGATGGGCATGTGCTGTGGGTTGTGTTTTAGTTCCTTGATCTGGTTAAGGTCTATTGATGGATGGCTTCTGGAGTGTGAGGGAGATTTAATTAGATTTAGACTTGGATTAAGTAAGGATTTAACCTAATTAACTTCCAATATTTAGGTTTTGAATTGAAAGTTAATCATTATGACTAGGGTGATCTTAGTTAGGTTGTGTTATGTTAGATCGATGTAGCTTGCTAGAGGGGGGGGGGGTTAATAGCAACTTTTCGTTTTCTTCTCTACCTACGTTGTTAGTACGCAAGCGGAAATACAATAAAACAAGACTAACAACTAAACAATGCTAACAATACCTATTTACGTGGTTCGGAGATGAAGTTCCTACTTCATGACAATCCGTGAGGTGGACGATCCCTCGATCCTTCGGCGGATCACTTCTCGGATGCCCTCCGGCTAGCTCGTGTAGCTCTTTGTGGGTGAAGAAACCTCACCACAAACCCCAGTACACTTTCTGAGCTCCAAGACTACTAACAAGCTCTAACCAAGATTGTTTCGTCAGAGGTTTCCAGCCAAACCCGAGCCTCTTTAAATAAAGCTCAAGACTGGAAAGCACCCTACCAGTCGACTGCTCCCAGGGCAGTCGATTGCCCCCACTCAGATTCGACCGTTACAGCTCAACGTTCGAATTCTGGTTACTTACCAGTTGACTGCTCCTGGGGCAGTCGACTGGTCCATGGTCGAAAAACTTCTGTGAGTTTCTGTTTGAGCTGACAGTCGACTGTTATATTCCCAGTCGACTGCCCAACTTATACAAACCCTTTTCCTCACTATAACGACCCTCCTCCACGTGTGCCTTCAGGTACACTCCCTTGGCTTGTCCCTTGAAGTCTTCTTCCACCGGCTATCGTCCCTCGGATGCGCACACAAGTCTTCCCTTGACTTGTCTCCATGTCACCCTTCACGTGTGCCCTTTAAAGTCCACTTCCCGGCTTACCCTTGGAGTCCTCCTGCCTCAGCTCTTGTCCCTACATGACTCAGCAGACTCTTCACCAGCAACCTTGACTGTTGCCTTGCGCCCTCTTCGTCTTTGGCTCCCGTCCCTCGGATGCACACAAGCCTCCAGCTTGTCTTCATGCCACCCTTCACCATACCGAAGCCGTCCAGCTAAGTCAATATGTATAACTTGCAATCCTGCACACTCAAATATACATATTAAATCACAAGGGTAAACCTAACTTAAACCTTTTGCCCAAACATCAAAACGCATGGTCACTCCGGACCATAGATTGCCTCAACAATCTCCCCCTTTTTGATGTTTGGCAATACGTTTAAGTTAGGGAAAACAAATAGCAATAATAAATAGCAACAACAATGCTAAACAAACATTTGGACTTACGTTGCCAAGACTCCATCTTGGACTGACACCGCCAATGCATATGCAATGCAAACATGGATCTTATCCCAAGGCATCCCCACACCTAACCTTCCCAAGTTAGGAATTTTATCAAAACGGGTTTTTTAAAACCTATCCCAAGGCTCCCCCTACATTGGACTTACAAAGGCTTTTTAAGAACCTCTCCAAGATTCCCCTTGCGCCAAGCTCCCCCTTCACCTAGGCTCCCCTTAGACCTAGGGTTTCTTGCAAAGGTGTGTTTGGTTTCCCAAATTAAACCCAATACTTCTCCCCCTTTGCCTAACATCAAAAAGATCCAACAATATCCCAATCATTGGATTGTTTAACTTTTAAGTGATTATAAACAAAATGTACTAATCTCCCACAAGGTCTCACACTTGTTTCCCATTAATTGGACACTTTTCAGCTGCTGAACACCCAATTCAGCCTTTACCAGTCGACTGCCCCTTGGGCCAGTCGACTGATACTCTGAAAAACCAATTTTCAGCTTTCTGAATCCAAATTCAGAAATACGCTAAAAATTCCACAAATCTCCAAAAATTACCAAATTTTATGGAGAAGTTTGTGGTACTCATACCTACTTGGGAAAAATACATTCAACAATGTATGTATTACCATTCCCAAGTTTGACACAAAACACAAAACTACTTATGAAAATTAAGCAAGAGGCAAACTGGAGGCAACCTCCCCTTAACCTATGTCTTCTCCTAATTTTCAATTTTCACATCCAACACCAAGTTAAGTTCTACCTAACTTAACACCATAATACCAAGTTAAGTTCTATCCCAACTTAACATCATTCATCCTTTCATCAAGTTAAACCTAACTTGACACCCCAAGTTCTCCCCCTTTGACACCTTCAAAGGATTGCCCCAAGCAACCCTACCCCTAGTGCCAAAAAGAACTTACTTGATTTCTGAAAAACCCCTCAGAAATCACACACAGACTTATCAGTTGACTGCCCCCTACAGTCAACTTCTGAAATTCCAGCCTAATTTCATAAACCTCTAGAAAATTCTAAAAAATCAAGAAAACCCTAAAAATTTACAAGCACACTTGTTAGGATATACTCTACCCTAGAAAAATATGGTTCCATGAAAAATATCAAATATGCTTGACTTTTGGTATAAATTCTAATTTCCTCAAAAATGGTCATTTTGTATCAACTTTCAAATCTATCCATTAATTCATGTGTTTTCCAACTCCATCCATTAATATTTCACACATATAATTGCCTTTAATTCTCTCCTTTTTCTTATGTATCCTTAATATGATAAAATCCTCCTCTTCTTATCTCTTAACCCTAGATACATATGCACTTATCAATCTTCCTTGAATCCCATACTATCCACAGAGCCTCATTTTATACAATCAATATTAAATCATGAGGTAACACTTTATTCAAGGAATATGAAATCATAATCAAGGATTTTAATTTAAAGTCATATCCTATCATTCAATAGCAATTTATGACCTTCAAACCATATAATGTCAAGTCATGACATAAAATCTTATAAGTTAACATGACCCTTTCCTATACTTCCAATTTTGCACGTTTTTATCATCCAATATGTCTTTTCTATCTAAACCTATGGATCAGTCTTTCGACTGCCCTAGGCAAAACAAACAGAAGGTTCTCAGTCCTGGACCAGTCGACTGGTTCTGAACCAGTCGACTGGTACCTGAATTTCAGGTTTTCAACCTAATTTCAGAAATGTCTAATTAATTACACAAATCTCCAAAAATTCTGAAATTTCGTGGAGAGATTTGTGAAGCCTATGTCTACTTGGGAAAAATGTGTTTTCAAACAAAACTACTCCGGATCCCAAGATTGGTACGAAATTTAACCCTTCCTAAATTGTATCATTTAAACTTATCCAAAAGTCCTAATTTAGGCCTCTCCTTGATATATCTTCTCATTCCTGACCATAATACATTCCTAGCACTGAGTTATAAAGCATCTACCCATTAAACCTTAATTTTTATCAAATACAATCTCATTTTTATCTTTTTCTCCATAAATTCTCATTTTAGTATGTCAATTCCCTAGGATTAAGACTAACCTTAGCCTTTTACACTCTTTGGCACACTCCATAATCTATCTAATTTCCTAGGAGAAAGCCTCCTGAGATCCATTTACCATGGATCCCAAATACTCCTAGAACTCCCCCTTGAGCTCTTAGTCCTAGCCACCTCCCTAGGTGACTCAACCCACACTAGACCACACCGGTGTGCCCCCGGTGACTCTTGGTCTACAACTCTACCATTCTTAATCTTGGACCCCTTATCCTTAGTTAAGACTTTTTCTTTGCTTTTAAATGGCATTCCCTTGCCATTTTTGAACTTCTCCTTCTTGTCATAATCATATGTTACCCTAGCATACTTCTTTCCATTGGCATTGGAGACCTTAGATCGGTATCCCAACCCCGATCTATCATTGTTGGGTTTTAGACCACCCAACATCATATCCAAACCCTTAGATACAATAGCGAATCTTTCTAGGATTTTCTCTAACTTATCAAGTCTTGCCCTCAAGGCTTGATTTTCCCTTTCTAGGCTTTTAACCCTAGAATCCACATGTCCACCTTGGACATTCCTAGACCTACCCATCTTCCTAGGCATATGTCTCCCCTTCTTGGGATTTTTGCCTTGATCCTTAGGTTTAGTGGTCTTAGATTTTTCATGATGCATTGATTTCCTAGGATTTTGATCTACAATATTAACCCTACTCCTATCATGATATTTAAATCCATGATTATGCACAAGTAAGCATTTCTCATTAATTCTAGCATGCATGGAGAAACTTAAATTAGAATTGCATTTCAATTTAAAGTTAGAGATTACCTCCCTTACCCTTGTAGCTCCCCCTTGATGTGAGCTTCTTTTCTTTCTTTCCTCCTCCCATCTTCTTAATTGCTCCATTTTCTTTAGCTCTCCTTTCCTTGGACATTTTGTGTGATAATGCCCTAGTTCTCCACATGTGAAGCATCTAATTTTCTTTCTTTTCTCTTGGGCTTCTCCATTCCTACAACCCATGTTAGATTTAAAAGAAATTGAAATGGGTTTAGGATTTACAACCTTTTTCTTACCCTTTGGACACTTGTCCTTGTAGTGTCCCTTTTCATTGCATCCAAAGCATGTGATGTGCTCTTTTGATTTTGCTTTGGTGGAGGTTAGAGCTTCTTCTTACTCTTGTATGGATGAGGGTCTCTCCTCCCCCTTAATCCTTGAATTTGAAACCTCTTCTTCTTCTCTTGATGAAGTGGATGACCTTTCACTATCTTGTGTCACTTCACTTGATGATGTTGATAATTCTTTTTCTTTTTCCTCTTCTTGGGCCATTTTGCTTGTCTCTTTGGGCTCTTGAGCTTGTGTAGGGTTTTTATGGAATTCTCCTATCTTGTTCCATACCTCATATGCATTGTGATACTCTCCTACACCACTTAACACATTAGTAGGCAAAATGTTAACTAATATACTAATTACCTTCTCATTTGCCCTAGAATAAGCTTGTTGCTTCTTATCCCAATATCTAGGCCTAAGTTTCTTCCCGTGCTTAACCTTTGGAATTTCGAAGGGCTCTTCTATCACCATTACACATTCCCACTCCATTCCAAACTGTCTTCATCCTTGCCCTCCAATAGTCGAAATTTTCATGATCGTAGGGAGGTGGAGTGTAGATGTCATCCTCCAACTTGTCTTCCATCATTTTTCTCCTCTAGCTTGTGCTCCTTTGGCGGTTAGTCCAACGAGAGCGGTCCTTCGCTCTGATATCACTTGTTAGATCGATGTAGCTTGCTAGAGGGGAGGTGAATAGCAACTTTTCGTTTTCTTCTCTACCTACGTTGTTAGTGCGCAAGCGGAAATACAATAAAACAAGACTAACAACTAAACAATGCTAACAATACCTATTTACGTGGTTCGGAGATGAAGCTCCTACTCCACGACAGTCCGTGAGGTGGACGATCCCTCGATCCTTCGGCGGATCACTCCCCGGATGCCCTCCGGCTAGCTCGTGTAGCTCCTTGTGGGTGGAGAAACCTCACCACAAACCCCAGTACACTTTCTGAGCTCTAAGACTACTAACAAGCTCTAACCAAGCTTGTTTCGTCAGAGGTTTCCAACCAAACCCGAGCCTCTTTAAATAAAGCTCAAGGCTGGAAAACACCCTACCAGTCGACTGCTCCCAAGGCAGTCGACTGCCCCCAGGGCAGTCGACTGCCCCCACTCAGATTCGACCGTTGCAGCTCAACGTTCGAATTCTGGTTACTTACCAGTCGACTGCTCCTGGGGCAGTCGACTGGTCCAGGGTCGAAAACCTTCTGTGAGTTTCTGTTTGTGCTGGCAGTCGACTGTTATATTCCCAGTCAACTGCCCAACTTATACAAACCCTTTTCCTCACTACAACGACCCTTCTCCACGTGTGCCTTCAGGTACACTCCCTTGGCTTGCCCCTTGAAGTCTTTTTCCACCGGCTATAGTCCCTCGGATGCGCACATAAGCCTTCCCTTGGCTTGTCTCCATGTCACCCTTCACGTATGCCCTTTGAAGTCCACTTCCCGGCTTGCCCTTGGAGTCCTCCTCCCTCGGCTCTCGTCCCTTCATGACTCAGCTGACTCTTCACCAGCAGTCTTGATTGTTGCCTTTGCGCCCTGTTCGTCTTCGGCTCCCGTCCCTCGGATGCACACAAGCCTCCAGCTTGTCTCCATGCCATCCTTCACGCATGCCTCGAAGTCCGCACCCCTCGACTTATCATCCCTGCTATCCATGGTCCCTCGGGTGCACACAAGCCTCCAGCTTGTCTCCATGCCACCCTTCACCGTACCGAAGCCGTCCAGCTAAGTCAATATGTATAACTTGTAACCCTGCACACTCAAATACACATATTAAATCACAAGGGTAAACCTAACTTAAACCCTTTGCCCAAACATCAAAACACATGGTCACTCCGGACCACAGATTGCCCAACATGTTATATTTAACTATTTGGTATACGTAAAATAGCTAAGTTATACCTTTGTTGCAGGATATTGATTCAAGCTGATACAGGCACCGCGACGTGAGGAGTTTCTCTTCGGGACTTGGATTTCACTTTGGAGGCGGGTACCTTTGACTTATCTATTTTTAGATATTGTCACAAATATATATATGCACGGTTTGCTATGTTATTAGTAGGTTTCTATTGCTTATCTGCTTTGTATATCTTCGCCGGTTACTAGTAGCTTACCTTTGCGATATATCCTGTTTA
>JAGFNQ010008071.1:42821-180688 GCA_024364735.1 Boesenbergia rotunda
TCTAGAACCTTGGCCACTGGCACTAATGCTCATGTTCCTCCATTTGTCCTAATTACCAAACTAGTGGATCAAATATGATTACAATGATAAATGGAAAAAAACTAAAATCATATCATACTTTAAAAAAATAGTAATGGCTTTACTGAGATAGTTGACTATCTTTATTCAAAAAGCAAAATTTACATGCAAAAATGAAAGTACAACAAACTTATCCCAGATCACAAATTTATAAAGGTAAACTAAATATAGTCATGGAAGGAAAATCTGTCGGTACAAATACTATAACTGTAGCAAAGACAAGAGAAGAGGAAAAGCACTCCAAATATTATGGTTTCATTACCAGAATGAAAGGATGAGAAAACTTATCCTTGATCACAAATTTACTAGGGTAAACTAGATTCTCTCATACGACGGAAAATATTTTTACAACTGCAGCAAGCATGAGAGGAGAGGAAAATGGCTTCAACTAATAATGAGAAATATGGATAATAACATACATCTAGGGTATATAAATAATAACAGTAATCTTAAAGATCACAACTACCTCAGTAATGTTCAAACACTTCCCCAGCAATTCAAAGTTCCTGTTTAAATTGTTATTCAAGCATTATCTCTAATTACACATTTCTAGGACCTCCTAAAACCAATCAATGATTTATAGAGCAACGGGCAACCGAGGGAAAAAAAATAATGTTCAAAGTTAGCTATTTATATCCTAATTTCGTTTGATTAATTTTATAATAAAATATATAGCTAAAGATTTATCACCAAGAGATAGTAAATCTAAAAGGTTAAACCATCAAGTTATTTAAACCTTAGTATTTCGCACAGTAAGAGTCGGACACCAAATCTAAGAATGATCATACAGATAACAGAACAACACTTGGTTAGATAATACAATAATACAACGAAGAAGAAACAAAAGTGGAGAGGTACCCAAATAGCGAATACTGAATATCACTAGGACACAGTCTGATTTTCTTTGGCTAAATAAACCTACAGACAAGACAAATGTACGAATAGATTGATCAAAAACGTTGTTCGTTAGCTCTAGAGATGTTGCCGTTCTATTATTGATTTCAACTCGAGAATCATAAAAGGGATAAAGAAGACATTACCAAAAACTAAACCAGGGAAACTACATATAATGGGGTAAAGAAATTAACACGATCAAGTAAAGTTGAACCCCCTCCCGCCGAAGCAGACCTTGAGGTCGATGTTTGATCGTGTGGACAGGCAGCGGCTGAACTCGGGATCCTTTTGGATAGTCCTCCATTTCCCGGCGCCGTGCTTGTCCACGCCAGCACGCAGCGCCTCCTCCTCCTCCGCGGTCCATTTCTGCTTCGGGGCTCCCATGGCTGTTCCGACTCTTCCGCTACCTCACACCGTACTTCGGTCACTCGTCGCTCCTTCGCTCAGCAACGAACCCTAATCCTCCTCTACCTCTTCTTCCTCCTCCCGATTAGGGCGGAACTGAATCACGCACCGATGAAGACGATCCCCTACGTGACAGGATCCACCTTAACTGGTTTTTCAAACAGGGGACCACCTAATCTTCCAATGGGAATAAATATTCGGGTGATTGGTGTCTCGGACGAGGCAGGTTGGTTCGTAAGGGATTGGCTTGATTCATTAACTCCTCGAGCAACCAGTGGCCACGATCCACGGGTGCAACGATATCTCAAAATTGGCAGAGACTTGTGACAATCAACGACCAGGATCTCACATATTTCTGAAAAGAACGGTTCGGATGCAGTTTATCAAGAGTTACCAAATTCGAGATGATGGTTCGCTCGCAGAGGATCCCCCATCTTAAAAAAGGTCATTCAATGGGCGGCGAGTCCGAGTACGCCGAGGAGAGACAAGAGAGTTCGAGTGGAAGGTTATTTTGAAAAAGTAGTCTACGGTTTGTATATGTTTGGGAAAGTAGGACGAAACAAGCAGGCCTAATCCCTACTTGTTCATCCCTGTCGAATATTTATGATTGGCATTGCTGCTAGCAGTCGACACGAAACATCAAACTTGGTAAGCTCCCTCTAGTGTTGATTGTCGAGTTCAACATTTGCTAGTGGTTTCTCTTCTTAAAGTTTCCTCCAAGCTTTCACCGTCTTTCTCCATTTAAAAAAATGGATCTTTTTAGCTTTGGTCGGGTAGTACCTAAACTGTTTGGCTCAGGATTTGTAGAAAGCTATGGCTTGGTAATGAGCTGAACCTGGATCAACATGCGTTTGTACTTTATATTGATCTGCTTCACTTGACAACCTTGAGAAGAACATGATAGTGCCGTTCTTTCATTAACTCCTCGTTTTTTGTCTGTGGCTTTGCTTCCTTTTTGAAAATAAAAGCATTATGTTTGCCACTGTGCTTACTCTTTGTTTATGGAATCGTCTATTAAAATGTAATTTATCCCTGAGAAAAGCATAATTTGGGAAGCTTATTAGCATTAATAATCTTTGTTTCTGTTCATGTTTAGTCCTCATTACGATACAACCAGCGTTTACTTTCATTCTATTGAGGATGTATGGTTCTAGAGAAGCCAATAATTCAGCAATTGATTCATGTTAGGTCAAGCAAGTTGAAAGAAGTGATACTTATCTACAAATTCAATTTTGACAACTACCAGCTATATAGCTGTCTTATTTTTCCCTCAAAGATTTCCTTATAACTGATAATTCATTAGTAGATTTTCAAGAGATAGGTATGACTCCTTTAAAAATTACAGTGTAGCTTTCTTACTGAATCATTAGAATGAAGATTGTTGTTCTCTTCTTCATTTTTTGGCAAGTAGATGCAAATTCATTCTTTTCCCAGAAGGAGATGCCTTTATGATAAAATTTTTGTAATATGCAGGGTGTTTGTTAGAGAGCCATGAGGACAGACAAGTGGATAAGCACGAGCCAATTTGATCAATACTTAGAGAGGTAAGTTCATTAATTTAAAGCTTCTAGTTGTTAGGTTTAACATCATGAATGTGTCTAATTGCTAACTTTGACATGCTTTGTAGTGTCATATGGCCGAACATTCCGCAAGATAGGAAACAGTTGTTGAATCATGTTAATTCATATGTATTTTCAAGTTATGTGATGAATGAAAAAAGAAGGAAGAATTTGGGGCGATGGTTTGCGAAACAAAACCCATTCTCCACCAATTACTTTGTGATCCCTGTATGTATTTGGTAAGTAGTATTATGTTCTTTATTTTTGTGGATGCGTAAGTCTTGTGCATGTATACTAAGTTTGTATTAGAGAGTTGTTCTATATCTTAGTAGGGGCGGGCAAAAAAATTGATATATTCAATCCAAACCAAAAATCAAACCGAACTAACCCAAAAGAATTTGGATTTTCCAGGTTTCAGATAGTTTTGAGTATTCTGTATTGTGTTTTTCAGGGTTAGATTTCCAGTTTTTTTATATAAAATCCAAAAAAAACCTTCTATAACGAATGCATATTATATTTGTTATATCAACCATATTATATATGATATATTAACTAACTCATTAATAATTATACATTTTATGGTATTAAACATCAATTGTATATCTGGATTTTTGTAACTAGTTAATTTTGGAGAAGTTGAAAAGCCTTGACTTGCTTTCCTTGTCCTTTGCCTTCATAATTCCTATATTTTGCCTTCCACCTTTCATGGTGTCACAAGATTGACCGATTTGTTTCCATCACCTGTCCCTATCTTTGTTGTCTCGTCTTCTTCTTCCAAGTTGACAATTTTGTTTTGATGCCCTCGAGATGAGCATGTAAATCACCTACCTATGCCCACCCCATAGCTAAGCATGTAAATCACCTAGGACATCTAAAACTATTTATATAAGCATGTTTTGAAGTGAAATATGACTTAGGTCACAATGAGTTTTCTACCTCTTGAAAAGTTTTACATCATTATACAACACGATCGAAATTTAAAGGATCTTTATTTGCAAGAGAGAAGCATAAGGAGACAACCAAGGAGAGGATTAAAGAAACCGAAGAGAGTATATTAGTGCAAAAAGAGTAAGAAGAGGTGGGGCAGGAAACAATGAAGACAATAGACACAACTACATTCTGTTTGGATTCATCTAGATTTCAATTATATTAATCCAATCATGATTCAACACAATCTTAGCTATGAATCTTTTATCTTTAATTGAGTCGAATAGTTGAGAATGTGTTGGCATATGCAGGAGCCATTGGAATGCAGTGATTTTATGCAATCTTGGCACTGAGGATGGTTGCATCATTATTCTTGACTCACTCATTGATATTGGCCTGCCTAGTCAGCAAGAACCTTGGATTAGAAGGTCTTTCATTTTAATTAGTAATTTCCGCTCTCTCTTATTCTGTTTTCATTGATTTCAGTTGGCACTGAAGATGGTTAATTACCATGCAGAATTTTACTTGACGTTTATAAAGCAGCACAAAGACCTGAGGATGAAGAATTTGTTTACAACATTCCTCTACATGTTCCACATGTATATATCTTCAGTGATTTTTTTTTGTTGGCATTTTCCATTACCCTTAGAATGTTAATATTCTTATAAGTACAGATGCCACAGCAAAAAGATGCTCATGAATGTGGAGTTTATGCATTATACTTCATATTCCTGCTAGTAGGGAGAGGGATTGGAAATTTTCTCCTACAAAAACAAAATAATAATGTAAGTTTGTTCTACAAGTCATGCGATCTTTGACTATGAATAAAAATGAATTTTCTTTATCTGACATGCAGGAATGCCATGATTGGTTTCGGATAGAGGAATACTATAGGTTCAAACAAGAAGTGTACTCATATAGTAGGTAATTTGTAGGATTTTGATGTTGTTTATGATCGCATAGTTAACTTTCTGTACCTATAGTAGTTGTTAGTATAGCACTGAGATTTTTGTTCCAGAGAATATACAAACATTTGGAGTCACCATAAACAAATAATTAACGAGGTTTTTCCAACCTCAGACGACCGGCCCAGCCTCACGGAAGTTTCCCACCGGCCGCTAGGGTAAATCGGGAAGTGCTCGCGGCGGACGGTTCAAAAGTCTAGTGTCTCAGGGTTCACGCCTCATTTGGAGGAAAAATTCCTGCAAAATACGCCGTAGTTGGGGATCGAACCGTGTCCGCTGCTTGCATCAAGGATTGTCATAATTGGGTTGATTTGTGGTTCAAATCATCCGATTCAATTCAACGGCAATTTGAATCAAAATCAGTCTCGTACAGTTCAAATCAAACCCATTTGGTGCAAAATTTGTGATTCCATGATTCCTTGAATTGAGTCAATTCAACTTAGTCCTATTAAAAATGTTACGTGATATTAGGATTAAAAATTCCCTTTGCGTTTTACCTTGCATCATTCATGTCTCCTGTCCCCTAGCATCCTTCCTCATGGTTGTAGGCCTCTTCTTCCTTCCTTTGTTCGTATCTTCTTTGTCAGTGCCTTCATCATGTCTTGGCATTGTTCTCAGTAGGCACTTCAACAGAGGGCGTTGACCTCTGAAGACTAGTGTTTCATTGGCTTCTTCCTGGAGCATCTTCGCTCATAAGAGGTCTCAGCTCCTCATCCTTCAATAATTGAGTTTGACCAGCAGACATCTTTGACAATGGACTACTTTGTCGAAGGTTGCTTCTTCGGCGACTTCTTTTTGTCTTTGACCGATGACCTTCCAACTTTCATCCTTAACCAACAACAGGATTGTTTCTTCTCAGAGAATGTCAAACAGAGACAACATCTCTACATGATTATGTTTTCTTCCTTTTACTACTTCATTGGTGTTAGTCTATTAATCATATTAGGGTAATGTCTTACTGTGTTAAATAGAATGTTCTTGCAAATTTTAGTAAGTAGAATTTTTGTTTAACTTATTTATATGATTAACATCAACCTTACTATTCACGATTCGAAAGCATCAAAACAATTTTTGATTGAAACCTTGATTTAATAACCTTGATGTGCAGTATAGGCCTATATGAACTGGAAGAATAACAAATATCGCTAAATCAATTATGAGTTTGTCAGCCAAGGCAATGATATTCTTTACAGAAACATATTCATTTGTTTGCAAACTATGAATTGGAGTTTAATGCCATTAGAAACTAAAACTCTTGATTTTAATTGGATTATGAATAACTAATGTTTGGAAATCATGTTAGTTGTACAGAAATGGCTTCATCGTTTATTTAATTTTTTTATTGATCCAAAATTTTCAAGTTCATATCTTCTATTATTGGCAATGGCATAATTTGTCTCAACATCCCTGTGAAAAGTACCTTTGTTGCACTTAGTCTGTTTTCCGAACAAAAACAATATCAAAAAACTTGTCAAAGAAAAACGAGGCAACAGAAAAAGCGCGGCGGAGTTAAAGATGATGAGGGGGTGAACAAAGAAATATTTCTTGATGAACCAGAGGAAGAAGAGAGAAAGAATGCAAGAGATGTGCAAGAACAGGAACCAAAGAAAATAAAGGGAGTGGCACAAGTGAGATCTGATCGGCCAAGGACTCGCTTCCAATTAAAAGAGGCAATGATAAAAGGGAAACAACAGTCGTGCACATCCACAAGTGGAGATGACATCGCTTTAAAAGGAATGGGTGAACATCACTATGTCCTGGTTTCTTCAGCAAGGAATGCTCTAGACATACAGACTAAGGACAAGATTCCCATCCAATTCAATAGCAAAGGCAAACCTAATGATAAACAATCTACCAAATTGTTAACTGGCTTTTTAATAATGATTGCAATCAACGGTATTGATCTCCCGCTTGATGTGAAATGGGCGAGGATGCCAATTCAAAAGAAGCAAGATTTGTGGGCAAAGGTTCAAGTAAGTTTCTAAGAGAAGTTGAGCAAGGCATTTTCTTTGTTTAAATATTTTCCCTAAACTATAAAATTACTAATGTGTATATTCAATCAGAATACTTTATGTCGTCAATTATGTTACAGGAGAAGTTTCTTGTGCCAAAATCAGCTGAAGATTATATTATGAGGCTAATAGCCATCAAGTTTGAAAACCATCAGCGAGTAATTAAAGAGTCATTTTATAAGGAAGGTGCAACTAGAGAGCAGAACATCAAGAATCAACCAAATTGTGTGTTCCCTGATCAATGGGCTAACCTAGTTGACTATTGGAGTTCAGACTCCGCAAGGGTGAGCTATACGTCTGATATTTCTTTTCTTAAAATACTACATACCACTTGTAACAATGGACTGTTTCTGAAGGAACTGTCTCGAAAAAGGAAGCTAGCTGGTCGAAATAACCAGTCGAAGAACCATAATGCAAGGAAGAAAAATTTTGCACTTGGAAGGAAGAAGGTAAACAATAGTTTTTGGCATGCAAGTATGGAACAACTTAGCTCTGTCATCCATGATCTGGCAAGATAAATGCTTTTCGCGCAGCACTAAGAATTTATGGATCTTGTACTTTGTTTCTGGAAAATGCAGGTGAGGAAATAGTCAAAACTCGAACGAGAGTAAGCCGTATGCTCAACGACCTGAGGCAACAACAGCAATTGGCTTGAAGGGGAAAATGGAGTAGAAACAAGCAGCAATTGTTGATTGGCTCATTGTAAATTTTTCACTTTGTAGTCAAGAGTGTCGGATAAGGTAAGATGGTCAGCACAAGCTTCCATATAGCCGACCCCGTATATATTTTGCTAGTTGACATCATGTCAACAAATTTCAGGAGTGATCGATCCTGTTCTACCGATGTTTTTCACCCACTATTAGGGTAAGTTAGGGATCAGTCGTGCGTATGTTTTTCATCTACTATTGAGATAAATTAGGGATCGCTCATTAAATTAAATTTAAAAGATATCATACTGTTGGACTATTATTCCTACGCAATTATATACATTTTCATTTAATAAAAAATAACTATCGTGTTTTTGATTGAATATAGAAAAATAACAGATAGAGAAATATAGAAAAATAACAGATAGAGAAAATTGATGTTCATTTATAATAAATTATATATTTTTTTAATTGCCATCAAATATTTAATTTATGTTAAATAATTTTAGGGGTAGTCGACATGACTTCAAAGTTGGTAGAATCGTGGTCTTATATAGAATTTATTTAGGATAAGGAATGGAATCGAATTCTAAAATTATACGATCCTAATAAAAATTTTAAAAATGAAAGAATATAAAGGGGCGTTTGGTTTATTCTATTTTTTTTTAATTATATTTTTTCATTTTTAAGAAAATGATTTTATTTTATTTTCTAATTTTTCAGAAAACGCTATATCTTTTTCTGGAAAATAAGACTGGAAAATACAAACCAAACATATTTTTTAAAAAATCATATTTTTTATGAAAAATGAAAATGAAAAATAAACAAATCAAATGCTCCCTAAATTTTTTTATTAATATAATAATAATAATAATAATCACATTAAATTTTAAGTATATTTTTTTTATTATAAGATGATTTAATTTAAAGACTAACTGATTAGGTAATAGACATTTAATATGATAGAATATTATTAATAAAAATAAATTTAAAAATAATTAAATAGATATTTAAATAATCTTAAAATTTTAATGCTAACATTGTAAAAAACTAAAAAAGATAATTAAAAAATTAAAAAACTTTTAGGTCTATAAAAAGACTTTAAACGATATTTTTTAGATTTTAACATTAAAATAATTATAAATTTTTGAATGAGTTTTAATTTGATATATTATGAATTTTATGATTTAATCCGAATTAAAAATTATATCCTCTCAAAGCTCTTCCATATCCTATTTTGATTCTATTTCGATCATGTCTGGTCTTACCAATTCTATTCCGATTTTGTTACGAAAATCTATTTTAGACGATCCATGTTCAATTTGTGCTTCCGGATTATAGGATCGTATGATCATATCATCCAGGATTATGATTTTACAAACCTTATATGATCCTATGAATGTTTTTATCGACTTTTAGGATAAATCAAGTAGTTTTCGTAGTGAATGGTCCGTCAATCTAATATGTTTCGATCAATCGTCTATTAAAAATATTATCCCTTATTTATTTATTTATTAAGGTTAGAATTCGATCCTTAAATATATGAGAAATTAAAAAATAACAAATTATACCGCTACGTTAGCATCCAGAGACAATGCTATACTTTTTCATTCAATAAAAAATAACGTCAGCTTCCTCGAATATATAAAAAATAATAGGTTGAGGGAGTTGATGTTCATTTATCATTAAAAAAATGTCTAAATTCATATTATTTCTTATTTAAATGAACTTTCTTGTCAAATGTTTATAACTTAGAAAATCATTTGTAAGGAATCTATTATGTTGTTGTCCTTGTTCTATATGCTAATATCATAAGGAATCTATTCCGTTCTTATTTTAGGAATTTTCCTGGAAACATAATGAAAGGGTGTGCTTTGCATGAAGAACGCTCAAAATTGAACGTGGACCGATCACAAGTAACCAAAGATGTTTACTGATCCTGTCGCGAAGTGAGGTGGCGGTCTCAAAAATGAGATAGTCCTTCGGGGAGCGCGAGATCGCTAACGCTATACGCTGAGCTGGCTCGCTCCTATCCTGCAAGACAGAGAACGTTAGAATCCGCCGGAAAAAGTCCCCAAGCGGGCACTTCGACGGTCAAGTCAGTACTCGACGGTGACAAGCGAAAGGAAAGCAATAGAACAGTAAACAATGCACTATTGCGCGTACCTGAAAGATGCGGAGTAGAGATGCTTATATAGCCGGGGAAGCTGACAGCTCTTGTCCCGCCTGTCACCGGTTGTCATATAGCAAGGACAAGGTGATGCATGCCCAAAGGTGGCAGAATAAAGTAGTACATACTGAGTTAAGGAAAGGGGCACTGTCAACTTAATGGTCGGCGTCATGTGGCGCCGCTCGGCCTGACACCAGTGTATGTGGTCGTAGTACGGGAGGACAGGGTATGACAGGAAGATCAAGTCATCAACGGGATATCCGTAGCTAGGGCCAGAGTGACCCCAGTCTCGCGCCGACCCCGTACTGCTTCGGGTAATCTGATGTCAGGGAATAGTTGTTCTGCCTGCTAGGGCATGCTACTTAGGACCCTTGAAGGGAGAGTGCCGACTGGGGGCACTGAGGAGCGAGGTCGGCTGAGGGCCCATGATGAAGGTGCCGACTGGGGCACTGAGTAACGAGGCCGGCTGAGGGGTCTATGATGAAGGTGCCGACTAGGGCACTGAGTAACGATATACCGAGTAGCGCCTCCTCTGGCTCGGGCTTACCCCCGAAGCGTGGTTCGCCACGCGTCGGCGGGGAGCCAAACCTAGAGGGGTATTGGAGCTAGCATGGGCGTCTAAGCACCGGTCACGCCGATCCTGGGGAGCGTGGGCTGCCACGCGTCCGATCGGGGACCTTGATCCGAGTGACGCCTATCCGATGGGTCTCTCCAGCCCAGTAACCCATCTTCCTTCTGACTAGGCGTCAGGCTGCCGGGCCAAGCTACACGCAAGCTGACCCGGGATCATAAGCATCCCCCTTAAGTCTAATCGAAGGAGGCACACAGTCCGACTGACTGGACCCTGACTTCGGCCCGAGCCTGGCGCACCCGAGCGATCAGGTTTTGCGGTTAGCCGTCCTGATTGGCCCTACACAGATGAATCGTCTACCAGGCAACCTGTCTCTTCGAAAACCTTTCTGTCTCCTCTCCTCGAAATCATTGCACTTCTTTTCTTTAATTGTCGCCTTAATGGCTCGGGACTCGCATCCCCAAGCCCTTTGTGCTCGTGCGCCGAGGGATACGCCCTCCCTCTTCGCGAATGTTCGTCTCGCACGCGTGACCTGTTGATGCAGTCTGGCCTAGTTGTTGTTTTGGTGTTTGACAATGATTTAAGTTTGGTTGAATGAATGCGAATTAAGTCCTGGTCAGGGATTGGGCATGAAATCCCGGTGAGTGAAGCCGGGTCCTGGTGAGTGAAGCCAGGTGATGGAAATCCTAGTGAGTGAAGCTAGGTTGAAATCCCGGTGAGTGAAGCCGGGTCCTGATGAGTGAAGCCGGGTGACCAAAACCCTGGTGAGTGAAGCCAGGTCCTAGTGAGTGAAGCTAGGTTGGAAAAGTCCTAATTCGGAAGGGTTGGGTGAAAAGTCCTAGCTTGGAGGGCTAGGTGAAAAGTCCTAACTTGGAGGGTTAGGTGCAAATTCCCATCCTGGAGAATTAGGTGAAAAGTCCTGGCTTGGAGGGTCAGGTGTCTAGCTTGGAGGGCTAGGTTGGATGAGTTTCTAACTCGGAAGGGTTGGGTGAAAAGTTCTAGCTTGGAGGGCTAGGTGAAAAGTCCTAGCTTGGAGGGCTAGGTGAAAAGTCCTAACTTGGAGGGTTAGGTGCAAATTCCCAACTTGGAGAGTTAGATGGAAAATCCTTAGCTTGGAGGGCTAAGGTGGATGGAAACTTAGCTTGGAGGGCTGAGTTTAAGTCTCTGGATCGGTCTGGTGACCGATCAGGGATTCTAGCACGCTGCTCCTTCGTGGATCGGTCTGGTGACCGATCCAGCGATGACTGATCGGTCGGGTGACCGATCAGGGAGCACACAGTGAGGATGGGAACCTACTGTGCTGCTCCTGATCGATCTGGTGACCGATCAGGGAGTATGCGTTTCACCCATTGACTGGCTCCTGATCGGTCTGGTGACCGATCAGGGAGCAAGCAGTGAGGTTGAGTTCACTTGCTGAACAGCTTCTGATCGGTCTGCTGACTGATCAGGATCACTGTGCAGATCGTTCTGGTGAACGATCTAGCTTCGCGAGCTCCTCACTAAGATCGATCAGGACGATTCCTGATCGATCAGGTGATGACCTGATCGGACTGCTGACCGATCAGGTGATGACCTGATCAGACTGCTGACCGATCAGGTGACACCCTGATCGGTCAGATGATCGATCAGGAGGGTTAGCCTGCGAAACTCAGAAATCGCCTCCTATAAGGGTGGATCGGTCAGGTGAACGATCCACGACCTGGGATCGGTCTGATGATCGGTCAGGAGAATCTCAAAGAAATCGCGATTTCTGATTGAGCGTTGGGGATCGATCAGGGCGCAGCCTGATCGGTCTGGAACCAGCCTGATCGATCTGGTGACCGATCAGGAGGTTCTCTGATCGGTCAGGTGACCGATCACTTTAATTCAAATACGCTATCAGAAGCTCTGATCGCGTCTATTTTCACTGTCGATTCTCTGATACACTGCTGATATGTTTTGATATGCATTGCTAAGCCTCTGTTGGAGTGTGCAGGTGATAGCAGGTGATTCAAATACTCAAGGAGGGTCAATGGGAGGCTTTCCGTTGAGCAGGTTTGGCTGTTTCTCATTCTCAGGTTTCAACGGGCAACTGACGCAGCTGGCGACTGACGGAGGCTCTGCTGGAGAGGAAGTCTTCAGTGGACTGAGTGCTCAGGGAGGTCAGTGGGTTCAGGCTGGCTCAGTGGATGCTGATGAAGCTTGTGATGGTGAGCAGAGCTTAAGTGATGAAGCTGAGGCAGAGGAGCGGCGAACAAGACAGACAGAAAAACTTGGGAAGTTGTTGCTGGGCTGTGTTCGTGCTCTCTGTTGCTTTGTTCTTGAGCGATCTTGTTGCATTCCTGTGAGAGCTTTGTGAGCTTCACTTCTCGAGTGTCTCGTGTGCTTCATCTTGTATTCATCTACTGAGACAGCTTGTGGAGAGGTTACTCCACCGAGAAGGAGACGCTTGATATCCGGTGTTCACCGGGGCTTGATCTGCCGACGATCAAGGGATCGCCCACCTCACGGGCACGCCAAGGAGTAGGGGCAAGTTATCCCCGAACCTTGTAAACGATCCTTGTTAGCGATCCTTGGTTTGTATTCTTTGTTTCTGCATTTCTGATAAGATTGTTTCTCTGCATATGTTTTGTTTCCGCTGCTACTAACTTAAGTGCAGAGAAAGATTTCAAAGAGCAAGTTTTGTGTCTGACTAGATTCACCCCCCCTCTTTAGCCATCTCGTCACCAACAAGTGGTATCAGAGCTTGGGGCTCTGTTTACGGCTTAACATCCGAGAGCTTACAACAAGATGGCTGGAAGAGAAGGAATGAGCACAAACCGACCTCCATTCTTTGACGGCACAGATTTTCCATATTGGAGGTCAAGGATGGAGTTCTCTCTCAAAACCAACATCAGTTTGTGGTTTGCCGTGAAAGAGGGCTTCATCCTTCCAAGAGATGGTGAAGGAAAAGAGTTAGACTTCTCCATGTGGTCAGCTGAGCAAATCAAAAGAGGAGAAGCGGATGCTAAGGCTGTGGTCACCTTGCAATGTGGGATGACAAAGGACCAACTCATCAAAGTTGGTCCCTTTACAAGTGCAAAGGACCTATGGAACAAAATCCTTGAGCTCCATGAAGGAACTCATGAAACCCGGACAGCCAAGAAGGATCTCCTTCTCAACCAACTTCAAAGTCTCACCATGGGAGAAAATGAAACTGTAAGCAATCTCCATGGACGGTTCAAAGAAGTCTTGAATGGTCTACACTCCATAAATGAAAAGGTAGAAAACCGAGACATTGTGAGGTATGTGCTCAAAGCTTTCCCTAGGAATGCCTTGTGGTCATCCATGGTGGATGCCTACAAGGTTTCCAAGGATCTTTCTTTTGTTAAGTTAGAAGATCTATTTTGTGAAATAGAACTACATGAGATCTTTAACCAAAGCCCAAAGGAGAAAGGGTGTGCTTTTGTGGCAGGAAACAAAAGGAAGAAGAAGATTGACAAGGAGGAGGAGGACATCCACTGTCACGTGGCTCTAGTGGCACTACAAGAGTCAAAGGAGGAGAGTGATGAATCAAGTGACTCCTCAACCGCGCCTTCATCATCTTCGGATAATGAAGAGGTAATTTCTCCCAAGTTAGATAAGTGCTATAGAGCTATCGCATGTTTAACCAAATTGTTAAAAAAATCTAAGGCCAAAGTCAAAGCATTAAGGTTGGAGGTAAAAGAATTGAAATCCTCTAAGATTGAGGACATTAATGATTTGCATGACAAATTCCTTGAGGATGAAAATAAGGATTTGAAGAGCAAAGTTGAAAACCTCAAGAATATTCTTGAGAAGTTTTCAACTAGTTCTAAAACTCTAGACATGATACTAAATTCACAAAAAGCGGTTTACAACAAGGTTGGCTTAGGTTACCAACCTAAAGAATCAAGTTTCATGTCATTGATGTCTAGAACCCATTTTAGATCACAAAATAATTCTAGGGTACAAAAGGTTAGGAAGAAAATGACTAAGGCATGGGTGCCAAAGTCCTTCATTGAAGATTCATTAGGTCCCAAAATTTGAGTACCTAAAACCTCTATTTTTTGAATTGTATAGCTTAGTTTGAGGGGGAGCATCTATCAACATGGGAGGTTGATGTTTGATGCTCCAAATCCATGACCAAAGGCAAAATTGTCATTCACATTGATGGTTATGGAAAATTTGAATTAAATTATTTGAGCTCCATTGTTTTAGATCTTATGATAATATAATCCCTTGGCTAGTGATTTTTATGAGTTTCATGTGTTAAAGTACTTAGTCATGGTATAATTTACTTTAGTGTTTAAGTTCTTCCATGATCAAGTATGTCATGATTTTCCTGTATATATTATGCCAACATGAAGAACACATGGTTTGTGAAAATCACTATGAAAATCTCACAATACATGATTAGACAAAGAACATGAGTTTAAGGCCTAGGCTTAAGCTTGTCTTATTATATTGGAGATGAATCTACATGAGTATGCCATGACTTTGATGTTTGGATGATTAACATTAACCTATGACATGCCCATTTTGATTAAGAACAATATGAACACATAGCTTAAATTGATCATGATGTGAAATAAGCATGTTTTGGAATTTTGATCATCCATTTGAATTGGCACAAACCTAATTTTGGTTAAGAATAACATGATCACATAGGTTATGATGTTTTAAGTTCTATGACTTGTTTGATTTCCCACTGATCATGCTCTGACACAAATCATGACATATATTTTGATTAAGGGAATCCTTAGAATCAAATGTATTACCTCTATGCTTTGACACATATCATGTTGATCGCTTTGATTAAATGATTTATGGTTAATGGAACTCATTTAGGGAGTAAATCTGATTGTATTAGGGATTAGAGTGATTAAGATTTGAAACGAACGTGTTTCTGAAACTGATCAGTTTCAGAGACCATTCTGTATCATCCCTGATCGGTCCACCGACCGATCAGGGGTGCTTCTGATCGGTCTGGTGACCGATCAGACCAACTCTGATCAAGGAACTCCCAGATCGTTCCAAATTGATCCAAAACCTCCTCAAACCAATCAATTTTCATCGAATTGTATCAGATTACTTATCATACTGATACATACAAACATGATACAATCTGATTACAATTGAAACATATTTGATCATCCATTGGTACAAACCTGGTACTAAGGGAGCACAAATTTGTTCAAGTGGTACAAACCTGTACTGAATAGTGATTTGATACAAACCTATATTGGAATGTTCAAATTCATAAGAAAGGGTTTCTTGAGTCATGACTCGTGTTTTTAATGTCGTGTTTCAGAAATGTTTCTGAAATGTCGAATATTAATAGAGTCTACACCCCTGTTGTGGAATGCAAATTGTTAATGCAGTCTGATCAGGAACGTATCAAAGTTTCAGGAATTTTTCTGAAATCTGATCGCTCCCCAGACTAATCAGAAATTTTTCTGTATCACGTAATCAATGAACCTGATCGGTCACGGAGACCAATCAGGACTATGTTTCAGATACAGATGCATTCCTTACTTGTCCTATGAAGCATATACGTATTTGACCATGATATACTTCTGTATATGTCTTCACATGGAAGTCCAAGTGTTAATGCAGTCCGATCTTGAACGAATCAGAATTACAGAAATTTTTCTGAAAATTGATCGTTCATAGATAAATCAGAAATTTTTCTGTATTGATCATCAATCTGATGGAACTGCGATAATTATTGTCATATGATGCATATACATTGTTGCCATGATACATTTATGGTATATGTCTCTCATATGCGATTCCAAAATCATCCTTTGGCTTACTTGTCATATGAAACATATACATGTTTGACCATAATATTATTCTGTATATGTTTCCATGTGCAATTCAAAACTTAACTTTGATTATTTTGGGTTTGGGGAGAGACTCTTGGTTGAGGGGGAGTTTGATGTTTAAACTTAATAGCCATACCCTTTTCGATGTTTGACAAGGGGGAGAAAATAGCTGATTAAGTTTATGATTATTATAGGGGAGGATCATGATTCCCTTATGAGAATTGAACGGACTTCAATTGATTGATACCTAAACTTAAATCGGGTTGTCAAATAACAAAAAGGGGGGAGATTGTTGATGCAGTCTGGCCTAGTTGTTGTTTTGGTGTTTGACAATGATTTAAGTTTGGTTGAATGAATGCGGATTAAGTCCTGGTCGGGGACTGGGCATGAAATCCCGGTGAGTGAAGCCGGGTCCTGGTGAGTGAAGCCAGGTGATGGAAATCCTAGTGAGTGAAGCTAGGTTGAAATCCCGGTGAGTGAAGCCGGGTCCCGGTGAGTGAAGCCGGGTGACCAAAACCCTGGTGAGTGAAGCCAGGTCCTAGTGAGTGAAGCCGGGTGACCAAAACCCTGGTGAGTGAAGCCAGGTCCTAGTGAGTGAAGCTAGGTTGGAAAAGTCCTAATTCGGAAGGGTTGGGTGAAAAGTCCTAGGTTGGAGGGCTAGGTGAAAAGTCCTAACTTGGAGGGTTAGGTGCAAATTCCCATCCTGGAGAATTAGGTGAAAAGTCCTGGCTTGGAGGGTCAGGTGCCTAGCTTGGAGGGCTAGGTTGGATGAGTTTCTAACTCGGAAGGGTTGGGTGAAAAGTCCTAGCTTGGAGAGCTAGGTGAAAAGTCCTAGCTTGGAGGGCTAGGTGAAAAGTCCTAACTTGGAGGGTTAGGTGCAAATTCCCAACTTGGAGAGTTAGATGGAAAATCCTTAGCTTGGAGGGCTAAGGTGGATGGAAACGTAGCTTGGAGGGCTGAGTTTAAGTCCCTGGATCGGTCTGGTGACCGATCAGGGATTCTGGCACGCTGCTCCTTCGTGGATCGGTCTGGTGACCGATCCAGCGATGACTGATCGGTCGGGTGACCGATCAGGGAGCACACAGTGAGGTTGGGAACCTACTGTGCTGCTCCTGATCGATCTGGTGACCGATCAGGGAGTATGCGTTTCACCCATTGACTGGCTCCTGATCGGTCTGGTGACCGATCAGGGAGCAAGCAGTGAGGTTGAGTTCACTTGCTGAACAGCTTCTGATCGGTCTGCTGACCGATCAGGATCACTGTGCAGATCGTTCTGGTGAACGATCTAGCTTCGCGAGCTCCTCACTAAGATCGATCAGGACGATTCCTGATCGATCAGGTGATGACCTGATCAGACTGCTGACCGATCAGGTGATGACCTGATCGGACTGCTGACCGATCAGGTGACACCCTGATCGGTCAGATGATCGATCAGGAGGGTTAGCCTGCGAAACTCAGAAATTGCCTCCTATAAGGGTGGATCGGTCAGGTGAACGATCCACGACCTGGGATCGGTCTGATGATCGGTCCAGGAGAATCTCAAAGAAATCGCGATTTCTGATTGAGCGTTGGGGATCGATCAGGACGCAGCCTGATCGGTCTGGAACCAGCCTGATCGGTCTGGTGACCGATCAGGAGGTTCTCTGATCGGTCAGGTGACCGATCACTTTAATTCAAATACGCTATCAGAAGCTCTGATCGCGTTTGTTTTCACTGCCGATTCTCTGATACACTGCTGATATGTTTTGATATGCATTGCTAAGCCTCTGTTGGAGTGTGCAGGTGATAGCAGGTGATTCAAACACTCAAGGAGGGTCAATGGGAGGCTTTCCGTTGAGCAGGTTTGGCTGTTTCTCGTTCTCAGGTTTCAACGGGCAACTGACGCAGCTGGCGACTGACGGAGGCTCAGCTGGAGAGGAAGTCTTCAGTGGACTGAGTGCTCAGGGAGGTCAGTGGGTTCAGGCTGGCTCAGTGGATGCTGATGAAGCTTGTGATGGTGAGCAGAGCTTAAGTGACGAAGCTGAGGTAGAGGAGCGGCGAACAAGACAGACAGAAAAACTTGGGAAGTTGTTGCTGGGCTGTGTTCGTGCTCTCTGTTGCTTTGTTCTTGAGCGATCTTGTTGCATTCCTGTGAGAGCTTTGTGAGCTTCACTTCTCGAGTGTCTCGTGTGCTTAATCTTGTATTCATCTACTGAGACAGCTTGTGGAGAGGTTACTCCACCGAGAAGGAGACGCTTGATATCCGGTGTTCACCGGGGCTTGATCTGTCGACGATCAAGGGATCGCCCACCTCACGGGCACGCCAAGGAGTAGGGGCAAGTTATCCCCGAACCTTATAAACGATCCTTGTTAGCGATCCTTGGTTTGTATTCTTTGTTTCTGCATTTCTGATAAGATTGTTTCTCTGCATATGTTTTGTTTCCGCTGCTACTAACTTAAGTGCAGAGAAAGATTTCAAAGAGCAAGTTTTGTCTAAGTTCAAGAGATCGACTAGATTCACCCCCCCTCTCTCTAGCCATCTCGTCCCCAACATGACCTGCCATATCGAGAACTTTCCAAGCTGAATCAGACGGTCTCGGCACGGTATTGTGCTTTTCCCCGCTTGCATCGGACGACTGGTGTTGTTCTTCCGACCCTATAAATAGGCTTTTCGCCCTGCCATCATCGCCATTGCGTTTTAACCTCAACCCCACATTCTTGCAGCCTTGGGTTCTGTTAGGGTTTCAGCGGCCTTTCCCCTCCAACTTTCTTCTCCGACGATTCTTTTCTTCGGTTAGTTTCCTCTCTCTTTCTTATCTAATGGCTTCCCCTTCTTCATCCTCTTCCCCTTCTCCGCCATGGTATTCGGCCATGGTGACTGATCTTACTGCACACGACCTGGAGCAAATTCGGTCAGACTTCCTAATCCCCTCCGACCACCAAATGCGTTTGCCTAAATCAACCGATCGACCCAACTCTGCTCCGTCGAGCTATCTCACCTTGTCTTGGGACCACCTACAAGCCGGTCTCCGATTCCCCATCCATCCTTGCCTCTCCTCTATCTGCGAATACTTTCATATTCCTTTACCTTTCACACAGAGGTGACCGCTCCTCTGATTTTGTAACACTTTGGCCTTTTGAATGCAATCTTTCCTTTTTGGCTCAAACTTTTTGTGTCTGCTCTTACGTCCGAATGTGAATGATCCCGAGCGAGAGCCGCTAGGGTGATAGGTTGAACGATTGATTCGATCTTTGCAAGTCGCCGAACCACGCGATGGAGCGCCCGAAAACCTCTAGGTATTGGCCACTCGAGCTACAGTATATTCGGGCTACTGGGACTTGCGAGTGTCCGCGTGGAACACTCGGGCGTTATAGCTTCAAAATATGAGTTCCTCGAGCCAGCTGACTAAGAGCTGGGCAACCCACTAAGGAAACATTGTAGGCTCGTTTACTAACAAGTCAGACCGAGAGATGAGCTTTTTAATCGGATAGCGCTTGGGAGCGTAGGTCGCTTGGCTGAGTCAAGTCCGGGGAGCGTGGGGCGCCACGAGTTCAACCGGGACCCGAACCAATGGATTTACGGGGGCTGGCCTGTCTGTGAAGATTTGGCCACTTGGTTGATAGAGTCAAACTCGGGGAGCTTGGGCCGCCACACGTCCGACCGGGACCCGAACCAATGGATTTACGGGAGCTGGCCCGTCTGTGAAGATTTGGCCACTTGGTTGATCGAGTCAGACCCGGGGAGCGTGGGTCACCACGCGTCCAACCGGGACCCGAACCAAGAGATTTGTGATTTACCAAGAGCCTGGGTCAAGTCAACCCTTCTTGTTTCGGTCGTCCGGCCGATTAGGCTATGTCTTTTCGGTCGTCACCTCGGGCCGATTCGTATTCTGCTTTCTGATAACTGCATTAATGGTCGAAGAGACTTGTCCTTGGGTGAATGATGTATCGGACATCAAAGCGTCCATCACCGGTCATTGGTGACCTCGGGCGGCGAACTGTTCACCGCCAAGAGTGTGCTTATGTCACGTCGGGCCTCGAGATTCCCTCATGATCTAATCAGAGGGTTATCCTTCGATCCCGCCATTTGTTGAGTCTTTCTCCGAACAGCTGAGATCGGTTGTCTTCCCCTATATATAGGCACTGACCGCAGGTCTTAACCTCAACCTGAACTCTAGCAATCCAGTGTTGTTTGCTCCTTCTATCATCCCTACAGTCACCTTCCTCGGCAACCCTTCATTACCAGATGTCGTCCTCAGATTTAGACATGGAGCACCTCGAGCTTTTGCTTCCCCCCGATTCTCCCCCTCCGATAAATGTGTTTTCGGCAACATCTTCCCCGAGATGGTTACTTCATGTAAGGGGAAGGAACCAGTGAAGGAGATGCTAACTTCCGATCTGGAAGCCATAGATATGGACGATCAGCCATTAGGTATCAGGCGTCAGTTGCTTCGGTCAGCCAATTTTCTACCATCACTTGGCTCGTCTTCGGGTCTCCGCCGGGGGAAGAAGGCTCGGCTGGTTCTCCCAGCCGTGACCAAGGAAGTGGCAGCGGCTCCCATTGGAGTGACCTCTGTTCAGGAGGTAATTCCTCCTCCGCTATCCCGTAGGACCTCTCTTCCTCCGCCGACTTGCGAGGCCTTCCCGGTCGTGCCTCAGCGGGGGGCTTTTATTCCAGTGTCCTCAGCTCAGGGGACAGTTTTTTCTTTGCCACCTCGACGGGCTCCCTTTATTGCATTCTCACCGGCCATTCCCACTCCAAGGATCTCTGCTGGTGATGTTGCTACTGCGTGCTTTCCTCAAGTAGCCTCTCCAAGCAGGCCAGCACACGGGGTTTCCTCCTCTTCTACCCCGGTGTTCTCTGTCCATTGGCCTTTGCACTTGGTCAGGTCGTTCTGAGCCGACTGCGAGCCCTAGCTCTTGGTTTGAGTTCAAGGAGTCGACTCGGGCGGTGTATCTAGATGGCCCACTCGGCGAGCGTTTTCAAGACGGTCTCCAGGAAACAAGCTACTGGAGCCCAATTCAATGCGTTGACGCCTTCATCTCGACGGCCAGTCAGGTGTGCTTTCCCTTTCACCGGTGTTTTTTCCTTTGAATCTTTAAAGCTTGTTGCCCTTCTTGCAGGCTTACAGCTCGACCTATGATATGGCCGTCTACCTGATGATCTACGCTCGGGCTTTGCAACGATCCGAAGCAGGCTGGAGATGCAACTTCGCCATGCGGAGATGCAATCTAACGAAGAAACCCTAAGCCGACTGTGAGCTGAGAGCTTAAACCTTCTCGACCGCTCCCTGGGCTCAGCGGCTCATGTGGGCGAGCTGATGTCCGCACTAAATCTCGCGGACGCCTCGGCTGCTCAGGCACGGCTCCGCAATGCTCGCTTGGAGCAGACGGAGCGTGCAGCTCAAGGCCTCGAATGCCATGCCAACGCGGAGATAGCCAAGGTCAGAGCACAGCTCCTGGAGGCTTGCCAAGCAGCTTCCGCCCTCCGCGCCGATCTGAAGGCCAAAGAGGAGGAGCGAGCTGCTTGCTCGGTTGAGCTTTGCAAACTCAGATAGGAGTATGACGTCCAGGCGTCGGTGTTGAAGGCGACTCAGCGGCGACTACAGCATGCCAAAACATACGCCGAGTCGCTACGCCAAGACAAGTTTCAAAGAGAGGCCCACCGGGTAGCCCGTGAATCGTGAACAATCTTGTTTTCTTTTCCTTGAATAGGTGTCATGCCTCGCGCGGGCAACCCATAAACCGTGAACAATCTTGTTTTCTTTTCCTTGAATAGGGGTTATGCTTCGTTTTTGTATTAGCTTCACATTATCAGTGCCAATTTTTTCCCTTTTTCATTTCTGCACATATATGCGTGATGTTTAAGTGTTGGGGATCCAGGCAGCGTACGTGACCCAAGCGAGGGTACGCCTGCCCGACCCAACTTTGTCGAGTGAGGATACGAAACACGCGAGTATAATGGTTTCTGTGTATCGACCACTCGAGAGGGAACGCCTTTAGGGAGTTCATCCTTTGTGAACGACGGAGCAGGACACTTAAGCATAATAGCTTCTGAGTGTCGACTGCTCGGGCGAAAGTGAGTGATCCAATTCTTGGAGACCACGTCTGAGTTAATCGAGTGAAGTTGTTAGCTCGGGCAATTCGAAACGCCCTCGCTGAGCAATGGGCCTCATAAGGACCAGCAATGGTGCACTCACTCGGGCCCTACTCAGGGAGCGTGGGCCGCCACGCGCCCGACTAAGGGCCGAGCCGAGGAGATGTATGGGAGCGGGTCCCGATTTAGAACTCGTGAGGACAAGAGTTTGGGCACTGGTTCAGGCCGATTCTCAAGAGCGTGGGCTGCCACGCATCCGATCGGAGACACTGAACCGAGTGGGGCGCGGAAGCTGGTCCGCTCATAACTTGCTGGCGAGGCAAGAGTTTGAGCACTCGGTTGGGCAAGACTCAGGGAGCGTGGGTCGCCACGCGTCTGGCTGAGAGCCGATCCGAGAGATAGATGGGAACGGATCCCGATTGTAACTCGTGTGAAGACGAGAGTCTGGAATACTTGCGAGTGGAGTGGGGACCACGCTTTTCCACTATCATTTTCGTAGTACATTTGTATTACAAGTCCTCATTCAGCCACCCGATAGATCACACTCTAGGGTCGATCCAACTTCTTTCCCTGCTCATTCTCCAGGTAATAAGCCCCTGAGGCGAGCTTTTGGATAACTTTGAAAGGTCCTTCCCACTGCGGCTCCAGCTTGCTAACGTCTCCGACGGGTTTGACTCTTTTCTAGACCAAGTGACGCGCCCAAACTATATGCTAATTAAAGTTGTCACGAAATGTATGGGCTCATCAAATTTAAATAATCAATGAAATGAAATGCTGGAAACCCTTTTACAATCAAAAATATGGAAATGTAATATAGGGGCCACAGGTCGTATTTTTCTCGGGGCTAGTTGTCGTGTTTGATTCGAACTTGTATTTGTGTCGTTTATGAGTTTTTGGGTTTTAAATGTGATTTGGGTTTTGGGTTCAATCGGAAATGGAAAAGCAATGAAAATTTAACTAGTTGAACTAAAACAAGGTGATAGCAATTAATGAACTTAACCGAATGATAACTTTAATCAACTAATGCAAATCTACAGCCTTAAGACACCAAACTGATACAAAATTGCAATGGCACATCACACCTTGTGTTCAACTACAGGATTTGTAAATCAAGACCAACCAAATAATAAGCCATCTATGAACAAACTGATACAAGATTGATTTCCAAAGCTCCACTTGATACTAAAGAGCAAACCATTTATCAATCCAAAATCTGTCAATGCATTTAAAACTGATTCAAGTCAGAATTAAGCATCAAATGTATGCAAACATTAACTCACATGACAGAATGTCAAACATCGAAACCAATGCATAAATGAATGAATGAATGAGGAATAAGATGCAAACATTTCAGAACTAAAATGGATGATGAGAAATCAAAACTGTATGCATTGCAGTAATAGAACTGATAAAGGGCAGGAACTGGAGTCAAATCAGTAGGAAACTCAAACAAATTCAAGTCGAATTCAAGTGCACTAAACTAGAATTCACAGCAGAAATGGCACAGCAGAATTAAAGGGATTCAGATTCAATCCAATGGCAAAAACAAGACAGAAATTCTGAGATGGTGTGCAGAAATTCAGCTGAACAAATGGACTCGGAAACAATTGAATGCGAAGCAGAAATTTGGATGCAAAACTGATATGCAGAAATTGCTTCAAGTGCAGAAGTGAAAAACAGAGTTGGATGCAGAATTCAGAACTCTCCTGCTGAGAATCAACAATTTGAGTTCAGATTCCAGCCAAACAAGTGAGATCAAGTTCTCTAATCTAGTGTTCAGATAAGTTTAGATAAGCTGCTGTTGACTTGATACAACTTCCTAATTAATTAACTGAAATCTTGCAGCAGTGAAAACCAAACTAATGTGCAGCCAAATGGAATTAACTGCAGCATTCAAGTTCGAAATTTAGCAGAAATGCACAGCGAATGCAGGAACTACAAGATTCAGTTGAATATGATGCAATGGTTTACCCAAACCAAACCCTTTTGATGAGCTGCAATCAGAAATGCAGATTCGATCTGAAAATATTGCAGAAACAACCTGAAGTTCAGCAATGCAATCAAATTGCAAGAAATTAGAATTGATGCACAATAAATCTGATTCACTAACTCTGATGCCAATTCTATTTAAATGGAACCAATTGCAATGCAAATTCAGGAGATAAAACAATGCTATCTTGATACAAAATTCAGGAACATCAATTAAAAGTCTGATACGCAGAGATGCAAAATTGAAACTGACTTTTTCTCTTTTGCAGAAACAAGCATCGGCACACAGCAATACAGCTGAATCCAACTTGCAGAAATTGATACCAGGGTTTGGAAATGAAATAAATTGAAAGGTAAGTTCAGAAGAACAAACTTAAGCTAACTTAATAAAATTAAAAGACTGAAACGCAGCAGATTGAACATAAATTTCAGAAATGAAACAGAACAGAGTTGATACGCATGAATGGAGATGGCACGCAAGGAATTAAAGCTACAATTAAACTGAAATTGAAACCAAATGTCCCTAAGCAATTCCCTAACTACTTGTCTTAAAGATTGAAGCTAAATTACAGCTAAACAATTAAGAAACGAGATTAACCAAATCTGAAACTAACATAAATGAAATTCCAGCAGTAGTGAATTACAGCTACAAACCAGAATTAAACTAGTTAAACTACTCCTCAATCTTCCCTAAGCTCAAATGCTTCTTGGTCGTCAAGCAAGAGTGAGCCTCGAACCCGCAAGCTCAGCAAATCATCAAGAAATTGCCTCTGCGATTCAATTCCAACTCAGCTTGCTCAAAACTGAATTTCCCCATTCGGCATCCTTCAATCAGCTGTGTCCGCGATTGGTGATGAGTTGGGGGATGATCCAAGCAATCTAGGGAACCCCTCCAGAAGCTCGGGTGGATGGAAATGGAGCACAACCGATCCAAAGGCAGCAATTGAACAAAACTGCGGAAACCTCTCAACAGCTCTATTTTGGGCAAATCTGAGCTAGAACCTCACCGATGAAACCTTCCAAATGACCTAACACATGATCTAGGAAAGGAATTGAGGGGTCGCGCCCCTTGGATGAAGAAAAACTACTGAAAACTGATAAACAAAATGAAGGAGACGAAGCTGCGGCGAGGAAACGCGACAAGGAACAGCTGCTGCAAAAATTTCCTTAAGTAATTAGAATTGGACGGCTCAGATTGATTGGAGGAGATCCAACGGTAGATCTTGATCTGATTTAAGCCAAACTTTTATGATGATGATCTGGGGTCAGGATCTGCCTTGTGGTAGCTCGGATCCTCCAGATGTGCAACGGATGGTCCAGATCAACTCAATCAGTGAATGGACGCTCTAGAGCCCTCCTTGCTTGATCCAACGGTTGATTTAGCTCCGATTGGGATGAAACCTTTAGATCTTGATCATAGAGCTTGATCAACCCTAACCTAGCTCGGATTGCTTCAGATCGTCCCGGATGGCTCAGATCTAGCCGCTCTTGAATCGGACGGCCCGGATTAATCGTAGGCTTGATAATTCGATCCGGTTCACATCCGACTCAAGTTTGACCAATATGCCCTAGGTCCAGGATCCTTTCATGCCTACAAAAATATATCAGAAAATTAGTGGCCAATTAATCCAAAATTTTTGTAATTTTAACAGTTAAGTCCAAAATGAGATAAAGTTCCAAAACCTAGGGTAAAATCATAATTAAGCAATAAAACATAGGTCAAACATGGATTTAAGCAATTAAAATAATCAATAAAATGGTGCTTATCAACTCCCCCACACTTAACCTTGAGCGTCTCGCGAAACTACTAAATAAGTATCCCTTAGGCTCTCTTAAGCATAATTAGAAGCAAATGAAAAGAAATTACCTAGGGTTGTCAATTCTCATAAATCTAAGCTCTATGGATTAGTATCTTGTCCTTAAATCAACAACTTAGCCTCTTCATCAATCATGAGTCATTGAGATGAATTTAAATCATTAGCCTTTCAAGGAAGTTTTGGTGGCTCTCTCTTAAGTTCTAAGTTGGTGATGGAAATGGAGCTCACTCTTACACATATGGCTTCTCGAACCTACCATAGGCTTGCTTATTATCTAATCTCCACCATTAATCATGATTAGGATCAACAACTATAAAAATTATTCAAACAAATGTAAGACAAAGAGAATGGTGAGAAATGGAATAAAGCAAAGATAATGGAAAAATGGGTAAAGTGGAAGACTTGGTTGCTCAAAAATATTTCCAATGTGCTTTGGCCCCATCTGAACAGTCTTCTAATGATATCAAAAGCGTGGTGGAGTAAATCTTGAGTAAATTCCTTTGACTTGGATGAAAAATAACTCTATTTGATCTCAATGTGCCAAGTTTCAATTTTTGTGCCAACCTTGCTTCTTTCACTCTTTTCTCAGATTTTTTTCTTTCTTTCCTTCTCTCTAGTGAATTCAGAATGTAATGGAGCAAAGAGTTTAATTCAGATCAGAGAACTTCAATGATTTTCAATGCCAACTCAATTGTGTCCACTTGGTTTCTTTTCATTTTTTTTTTCAAACTGCTTTCTTTTTTTTTCTTTTGTCTCAGCTTCCAAATTCTGTCTCTGATCAGCTGTGATGTACTCAACATCTTTTGATGCATTTCCGAATTTTTTCTCTGATTCACAGCCCTTGAAAAATCTAATTCCAGCTTCTTCTTGGCATAAACTGCCTCACTAGCAATTCACTGCTTTGTTTTTCTTTTATCACTGCATTTACAGCTCAAGTATCAACCTCTCTGCTCTCCATAATTCTTATGCTGTCGAATGGTTTGATCTTAATTCTTGGCAGCAGCATCTTGCATTCCCAATTCAGTTCCAGTATTCAAAACAGTCCAGCTTCACTTCGATTGCTAATCCACACAGAAGTTTCCTTTTCTTCCTCTGTTTTTGGCACTGATTTGCTGCCATGTTCAGATTATCCAGCTTGTGTGCAGTCTCCACAAGGTGTTGCTGATCTCGGCAAAGACAGCTCTAGCAGCTACAAATTCAGCTGCAAATTCAGCTTACTGATTTTTTCTATATGGCATAACTTTGCTTTTGCTTGTGTGCCATTTTGCTTTTCATTGAAGATTTCTTCTTCAAAACTGCTTCCAATTAATTTGGCACTGTATTACTGATTTCCAACACCCAAAATTCGGATTTAGATGGATACTAACTGTGTCTATGTCCATTGAAATCAAGTGATACCGAAACAACTTTCTTTTCTTTGAATTTCTTACTTTTGCGTGCCATCTCTTTTCTTTTTCTTTCATTGCAGATTTTTCTTTTCATTGCATGCCACTTTGATCTTCAAAATGTAGTAAATAAGCTAAGTCTCCAATGGCTTCCATTTCCCTTGTTCATTCTTGGCACCAAAACTCACTCATTTGGCACCTTTTGGCTTCAAATTGGCAAAAATTTTTTTTTTTTCAAGTTGAAATGCATCCAAAACTTTAGTCACTCCCCCACACTTGAATCTTTGTCCGTCTCGGGCAAAATAGCATCAAGAAACATTCTCAAACAACAAGTCCAAAGAAAAGTGAAGGTAAGAAAAAGAAATAAGCAAAGGAAAATGGAATGAACATGATTTTTTTTTTTTCAAAAAAATTNTCTCTCTAGTGAATTCAGAATGTAATGGAGCAAAGAGTTTAATTCGATCAGAGAACTTCAATGATTTTCAATGCCAACTCAATTGTGTCCACTTGGTTTCTTTTCATTTTTTTTTTCAAACTGCTTTCTTTTTTTTTTTTCTTTTGTCTCAGCTTCCAAATTCTGTCTCTGATCAGCTGTGATGTACTCAACATCTTTTGATGCATTTCCGAATTTTTTCTCTGATTCACAGCCCTTGAAAAATCTAATTCCAGCTTCTTCTTGGCATAAACTGCCTCACTAGCAATTCACTGCTTTGTTTTTCTTTTATACTGCATTTACAGCTCAAGTATCAACCTCTCTGCTCTCCATAATTCTTATGCTGTCGAATGGTTTGATCTTAATTCTTGGCAGCAGCATCTTGCATTCCCAATTCAGTTCCAGTATTCAAAACAGTCCAGCTTCACTTCGATTGCTAATCCACACAGAAGTTTCCTTTCTTCCTCTGTTTTTGGCACTGATTTGCTGCCATGTTCAGATTATCCAGCTTGTGTGCAGTCTCCACAAGGTGTTGCTGATCTCGGCAAAGAACAGCTCTAGCAGCTACAAATTCAGCTGCAAATTCAGCTTACTGATTTTTTCTATATGGCATAACTTTGCTTTTGCTTGTGTGCCATTTTGCTTTTTCATTGAAGATTTCTTCTTCAAAACTGCTCCAATTAATTTGGCACTGTATTACTGATTTCCAACACCCAAAATTCGGATTTAGATGGATACTAAACTGTGGTCTATGTCCATTGAAATCAAGTGATACCGAAACAACTTTCTTTCTTTGAATTTCTTACTTTTGCGTGCCATCTCTTTTTCTTTTTCTTTCATTGCAGATTTTTTCTTTTCATTGCATGCCACTTTGATCTTCAAAATGTAGTAAATAAGCTAAGTCTCCAATGGCTTCCATTTCCCTTGTTCATTCTTGGCACCAAACTCACTCATTTGGCACCTTTTGGCTTCAAATTGGCAAAAAAAAATTTTTTTTTCAAGTTGAAATGCATCCAAAACTTTAGTCACTCCCCCACACTTGAATCTTTGTCCGTCTCGGGCAAAATAGCATCAAGAAACATTCTCAAACAACAAGTCCAAAGAAAAGTGAAGGTAAGAAAAAGAAATAAGCAAAGGAAAATGGAATGAACATGATTTTTTTTTTTTTCAAAAAATTGATGTGGAAAGGGAAACAAATGGATTAGTCTCTATAGATGTGATCCAATCATTGAAATATGGTTTTAAAAGAAACTAAGCAAGTTCTAGAGTTCAATAACATGTGTGTCACAAATAAGGCTAATCTCACTAGGTAAAAACCATTCATCTCAAGTCATCAATTAAGAATTTAAAGCAAAGTAGTACTCAAGCATCCAAGATTTCATCCATGAACTCAAATTCTAAGTCTTGACAACCAAATTTAATTTGTTTTCAGAAGACTCTAACATGCCATGGAGAATACCTAGAGGGATACTTTTATTTCTACTCATGCAAGAAAAAGGGCTAAAAGAAAGACATGGTATTTACAATGTCTATTTATTCAATTTACTCTAGAAAACATAAAAGTGAAAATGCGATAAAAGAAAATGCAAGAAAAAATAAACTCCCCTTTATTCTGGTGGGCGGAGTCTATCCAGAAGGAGCCTCCATCGTGGTGGTGGAGGAACATGGGTGGCTGGATAAGTAGGACTCCCCCACACTTGAACTTCACAAAAAATTGCTCTGGTGGCCTAAGTCGATTCAGGTTTAAAATCCACTGAAGGAATGGAGTTCTTTTAATTAAAGCAAAATCATCTCCTCCTTCTTTATGCCTTTCAGAAGTCCTTCCAGGAGGCTGAAGTCTGTTCAGTTGGAGTACCCACTCCTGAAGTCTTCTGGACCCTGCAAAATAATGTAATACCTCTCTCAAGTGTTCAGGGTCAGAAAGAAATGATATAAGTTCAGTCTCTGCATCAAATGAATCCAAAA
This sequence comes from Boesenbergia rotunda, assembly GCA_024364735.1. Taxonomy (NCBI): domain Eukaryota; kingdom Viridiplantae; phylum Streptophyta; class Magnoliopsida; order Zingiberales; family Zingiberaceae; genus Boesenbergia; species Boesenbergia rotunda. The sequence goes on from JAGFNQ010008071.1 coordinate 72,522, forward strand.
CTACATCATGTCTAATTAAATCAAATTCTGGTGCCTCAATGAAATTTTCAAAATTATGTTCTACAAAAGTTGCATCCAGATACCCATCACAAATAAAGAAATCAATTTCTGGCTCATCAATAGAAATTTCACAATTATCTTCTACAAAGGATGTATCAAGCAAAGGGTCACAGCCAATAAAATCAATCTCAGATATTTCCAAAAGTCTTTCACATTCATTCTCAGCATATGACATAGCAAGAGATTCATCAAAATAAATAACATCCATTTCAGGCACTTCTAAAAAATTTTCACTATCCATATCTACAAAAGATGTATCAAGTGATTCATCATAGCAAACAACATCAATTATGGGTGCCTCTAAAATTATTTCGCAATTCATATTTACAATGGATGTGTCAAGTAATGCATGATGATCAAGGAAATCAATATTTGGTACCTCTATTGGATTTTCACAAACAATCTCTACACAAGGTATATCAATAAATTCATCAGAATCAATAAAATCAGTACTAGGCACCTCGCTGCATTTTTCTGAACAAAGAGGAGAAATACTTACCTGAGCGTGCTGGTGAATACCTGGAGGTTCTACAAGGGTAGATGTGTCCATGGCTTCCTCCTGGTCAAGTACATGCTCCTCTTCAGCCTCAGGCTCTGGTGGACAATAAACTGGTGATCCTTGGGTGCTTGCTTCCACCATGCAAGTCCCTACACTTTCTGGTTCATCCTTTGAATCTTCTAATGTGCCAGTCAACTGTGGTGGTCCCTGGGGCTTAGTGCAGTCCCCTACACCTATGGAATCATCTCCTATGCAAGTTTCCTCTGTAATTCCTGCAGCAACAATATTAGAAAGATTAGAACCATCAATAATACTATCATCAGAAAATAAAAGTCTAGAATGGTCCTGTGGAGCTTCAGTTTCTTCTTCTTGAGCTGAAAAATTTGGCAATGGATTTTGAGTAGGAGTCTCCGGAGGAATGCATGCTGTAGGTGCCCAGACTTTAATGTATTCTTCTTCTTCTTCTACTAAATTTGCAAGATTACTTGAAGAAGGACTTAGCCATGCTCTAGGGTCACCTTGAACTGATATAAATCCAACTCCGGGGCTCTCAGAATTAAGAATAGCTTGAGAAGCTAATTGTTCTGCTCTTTGGGCTTTTATCTGATTCAAATCATTAGCCACTTGTTTCATTTGCCTTTCGAGGTTTTGAAGCTCTTGTTGACATATTTGTAGAAATTGAGATTGTGGGGGTTGATCAAATGGTTGAACAGACTGATTAAACTGCTGAAAAGTTGGTTCACCACTCGGTGGAAATTGCTGAAAATTGTAGCCCTGGAATTCTTGTATCTGAGGTTGAATTTGTGGTGGTGAATACTGAAATTGGTTGGGCTGAAAATTCTGGTTGCAAGGGTGAAATTGCTGCGGTAATGGACATGGTTGCTGGAAATTCGAATTATCTGAAAACCCTTGCTGAATTCCTTGAAAAAACGATGGATCTTGTTGATAAGGTGGCTGAAAGTTAGGCTGAAATTGCTGAATTTGGGGCTGAAAACTTTGAAATTGGGGCTGCCCATTCTGAAAATTCTGGAAAATTGGTTGAATTGGCTGGAAATCCGGTTGAAATTGTTGTGGTGGCTGCAAAAACTGATTTGGTTGCTGGAAATTAGAATAGGGCTGTTGGAATTCTTGCTGGGTCTGCTGAAAGTGTGGACACGGCTGCTGATAAGTGGATGAAAACATTTTGAACTTGCACCCCTGTCACAAAACAAACAAGAAAAATGGCAGTACCCGTATACAAAAGAATAAGCAACAAAAAATAGAACCCAATGATATATCAAAAAGTATACAAGCAAAAACCAAACAAATCAATTAGTTGCTTCCCCGGCAACGGCGCCAAAAATTTGATAGGCCCAAATATACTAATTAAAGTTGTCACGAAATGTATGGGCTCATCAAATTTAAATAATCAATGAAATGAAATGCTGGAAACCCTTTTACAATCAAAAATATGGAAATGTAATATAGGGGCCACAGGTCGTATTTTTCTCGGGGCTAGTTGTCGTGTTTGATTCGAACTTGTATTTGTGTCGTTTATGAGTTTTTGGGTTTTAAATGTGATTTGGGTTTTGGGTTCAATCGGAAATGGAAAAGCAATGAAAATTTAACTAGTTGAACTAAAACAAGGTGATAGCAATTAATGAACTTAACCGAATGATAACTTTAATCAACTAATGCAAATCTACAGCCTTAAGACACCAAACTGATACAAAATTGCAATGGCACATCACACCTTGTGTTCAACTACAGGATTTGTAAATCAAGACCAACCAAATAATAAGCCATCTATGAACAAACTGATACAAGATTGATTTCCAAAGCTCCACTTGATACTAAAGAGCAAACCATTTATCAATCCAAAATCTGTCAATGCATTTAAAACTGATTCAAGTCAGAATTAAGCATCAAATGTATGCAAACATTAACTCACATGACAGAATGTCAAACATCGAAACCAATGCATAAATGAATGAATGAATGAGGAATAAGATGCAACATTTCAGAACTAAAATGGATGATGAGAAATCAAAACTGTATGCATTGCAGTAATAGAACTGATAAAGGGCAGGAACTGAAGTCAAATCAGTAGGAAACTCAAACAAATTCAAGTCGAATTCAAGTGCACTAAACTAGAATTCACAGCAGAAATGGCACAGCAGAATTAAAGGGATTCAGATTCAATCCAATGGCAAAAACAAGACAGAAATTCTGAGATGGTGTGCAGAAATTCAGCTGAACAAATGGACTCGGAAACAATTGAATGCGAAGCAGAAATTTGGATGCAAAACTGATATGCAGAAATTGCTTCAAGTGCAGAAGTGAAAAACAGAGTTGGATGCAGAATTCAGAACTCTCCTGCTGAGAATCAACAATTTGAGTTCAGATTCCAGCCAAACAAGTGAGATCAAGTTCTCTAATCTAGTGTTCAGATAAGTTTAGATAAGCTGCTGTTGACTTGATACAACTTCCTAATTAATTAACTGAAATCTTGCAGCAGTGAAAACCAAACTAATGTGCAGCCAAATGGAATTAACTGCAGCATTCAAGTTCGAAATTTAGCAGAAATGCACAGCCGAATGCAGGAACTACAAGATTCAGTTGAATATGATGCAATGGTTTACCCAAACCAAACCCTTTTGATGAGCTGCAATCAGAAATGCAGATTCGATCTGAAAATATTGCAGAAACAACCTGAAGTTCAGCAATGCAATCAAATTGCAGAAATTAGAATTGATGCACAATAAATCTGATTCACTAACTCTGATGCCAATTCTATTTAAATGGAACCAATTGCAATGCAAATTCAGGAGATAAAACAATGCTATCTTGATACAAAATTCAGGAACATCAATTAAAAGTCTGATACGCAGAGATGCAAAATTGAAACTGACTTTTTCTCTTTTGCAGAAACAAGCATCGGCACACAGCAATACAGCTGAATCCAACTTGCAGAAATTGATACCAGGGTTTGGAAATGAAATAAATTGAAAGGTAAGTTCAGAAGAACAAACTTAAGCTAACTTAATAAAATTAAAAGACTGAAACGCAGCAGATTGAACATAAATTTCAGAAATGAAACAGAACAGAGTTGATACGCATGAATGGAGATGGCACGCAAGGAATTAAAGCTACAATTAAACTGAAATTGAAACCAAATGTCCCTAAGCAATTCCCTAACTACTTGTCTTAAAGATTGAAGCTAAATTACAGCTAAACAATTAAGAAAACGAGATTAACCAAATCTGAAACTAACATAAACGAAATTCCAGCAGTAGTGAAATTACAGCTACAAAACCAGAAATTAAACTAGTTAAACTACTCCTCAATCTTCCCTAAGCTCAAATGCTTCTTGGTCGTCAAGCAAGAGTGAGCCTTGAACCCGCAAGCTCAGCAAATCATCAAGAAATTGCCTCTGCGATTCAATTCCAACTCAGCTTGCTCAAAACTGAATTTCCCATTCGGCATCCTTCAATTCAGCTGTGTCCGCGATTGGTGATGAGTTGGGGATGATCCAAGCAATCTAGGGAACCCCTCCAGAAGCTCGGGTGGATGGAAATGGAGCACAACCGATCCAAAGGCAGCAATTGAACAAAACTGCGGAAACCTCTCAACAGCTCTATTTTTGGGCAAATCTGAGCTAGAACCTCACCGATGAAACCTTCCAAATGACCTAACACATGATCTAGGAAAGGAATTGAGGGGTCGCGCCCCTTGGATGAAGAAAACTACTGAAAACTGATAAACAAAATGAAGGAGACGAAGCTGCGGCGAGGAAACGCGACAAGGAACAGCTGCTGCAAAAATTTCCTTAAGTAATTAGAATTGGACGGCTCAGATTGATTGGAGGAGATCCAACGGTAGATCTTGATCTGATTTAAGCCAAACTTTTATGATGATGATCTGGGGTCAGGATCTGCCTTGTGGTAGCTCGGATCCTCCAGATGTGCAACGGATGGTCCAGATCAACTCAATCAGTGAATGGACGCTCTAGAGCCCTCCTTGCTTGATCCAACGGTTGATTTAGCTCCGATTGGGATGAAACCTTTAGATCTTGATCATAGAGCTTGATCAACCCTAACCCTAGCTCGGATTGCTTCAGATCGTCCCGGATGGCTCAGATCTAGCCGCTCTTGAATCGGACGGCCCGGATTAATCGTAGGCTTGATAATTCGATCCGGTTCACATCCGACTCAAGTTTGACCCAATATGCCCTAGGTCCAGGATCCTTTCATGCCTACAAAAATATATCAGAAAATTAGTGGCCAATTAATCCAAAAATTGTGTAATTTTGCAGTTAAGTCCAAAATGAGATAAAGTTCCAAAACCTAGGGTAAAATTATAATTAAGCAATAAAAACATAGGTCAAACATGGATTTAAGCAATTAAAATAATCAATAAAATGGTGCTTATCACCAAGTCCCCCACATCGAATGTTCTCGGCAGCACTTTCCGATCGTACTTCTACTTCATTTTTTGCCGATACGCGAACATCCGAGCAACCGCCCTGTCTTAGATTTCGTCAACCAAGTCCAGCTCCAACCATCTCCTTTTCGAGTTATCCTCGTCATAAGCTGCCCGTCGGTCCGACTCGCATCCAACCTCGACTGGCACTACAGCCTCACTTCCGTAAACCAGTTGGAAAGGCATGCTTCCCGTGGTTTCCTTGGGCATGGTGTGCAGAGCCCATAAGACACTAGGGAGCTCATCCACCCACGTTCCCCCTGCGTGATCCAGCCTGGTCTTTAACCCTTTAAGGATCTCCCGGTTAGCTACCTCTGCCTGGCCGTTGCTCTGTGGATATGCCACAGAGGTGAATGCCTACTTGATGTCATATTCCAAGCATCACTCTTGTATTTTCCGGCCCTGGAACTGTCGCCCATTGTCCGAGACGAGTTTATGTGGGATCCCGTATCGGCACAAGATGCTTTGCCATAGGAATTTGATCACAGTTGTCTCGGTGATGCGTGCTAGGGCCTCGGCTTCTATCCATTTAGAAAAGTAGTCCACAGCCATGAGCAAGAACTTCTTTTGGGCGGTGGCGACCAGGAATGACCCCACAATGTTCATGCCCCATTGATCGAAGGGACATGAGACCGCTGAGGCCTTCATTATCTCCACAGGTCAGTGCGGGAGGTAGTGGTGCTTCTGGCAGGATAAGTATGTGGAAACCAGCTTGTGGGCGTCCTTCTGCAGAGTTGGTCAATAGTAGCCGGCCAGTAATGTTGTGCGAGCTGTCGCCCGAGATCCGGCGTGATTTCCGCAGACTCCCATGTGAACTTCTCGCAGCATATAGTCTGCGTCTTCCTCCCCCAAGCATTTGAGTAAGGGTCGAGCGAAGGCTCTCTTATAGAGCCTGTCACCGACCATGGTGTACCGAACTGCTTACTTCTTGAGCAGCCGAGCTTCTTCTCGGTCGGCTGGCACGGTCTCGGCCGTAAGGTACGCGATGAGGGGAGTTCTCCAATCAGCCTCCAGCTCCAACTCCAGCTCAGCTTGCCTCTCTATTTGCATGATCATTAAGGTCGGGCCGCCTGGTTGTGGCAGTATCCAGGAGCCGACTGAGCTGGCCAATTTAGCCAACTCATCCACCATGAAGTTGTTTTCTCTCGGAATCTTCTGGATTTGTACCTCCTGGGATGATACGAACCCCACCAATAGACGTGATGGAACCCGAGACAAAGATGGATAGAACCCCAAGAACAAGATGACAAGAGTTTGAGCCTTTACCCGCAACCAAGACTGGCACGAACAAAGACTACGAAAGAAGGAAACGCCACACCAGGATGGTGATAAATTTCGATTGTTGAACGCCACGAGATAGACTCGATAAGTTCAAAAGTTCCCTTAAGAACCAAGAGATCACAAAATCCTCACTAGGATGTTTACCAAAACCAAAGTGCTTACAAATTCGGAATTCTCTCCCTTATATAATGGGAGCAAGCAACTAAAGTACCTACATGCATGCATGCAAACAAATACAAGTACCCATGATGCATGCAAGCATTTAAACACTTAGAAACCCAAAAAAAACTCCAAGTCTCCATACTTTTGCATGCATGAAATTAAATAACCTAGAAACCCCAAAATCCCAATTTTCCATACTTCTTTTCTCCTTCCCTTTTCCAACCATCATGCTAGGGATGAGTCATGGCTGAATAAGACCGATCACATGGGTTAAGCCTTGATTTGTACTTGGGCTTAACTTGATTTCTCGTTTCTCATAGCCAAGCCATTATTCTTGGATTAGCCCGTTTAGTGCTTCCTTGAAACGCTTTGCTTGAAGTCTTGTAATTGGCCCTTCAGGAAGTGACAAATGATCTCTTGCGGTTTTAACCCAGTCTTGATGAACAGCTCCATGGTCTACATCATTCTCCCCCTCTTGAAAAGGATTTGCCCTCAAATCATCACCTACATCAAATGGGGACAAATCAGCAACATTAAAAGTAGTATGCACACCATACTCACCTGGTAATTCAAGTTTGTAGGCATTATCATTGATGCGTTCTATCACTTGAAATGGCCCGTCGCCTCGAGGTAGGAGTTTAGAACGTCGTTTCTCTGGAAATCGCTCCTTCCGTAGGTGCAACCAAACCCACTCTCCTGGTTCAAACACAACTTTCTTGCGCCCTTTGTTAGCTTGCTGTATATATTGCTTGGTCCTTCTCTCAATATTCAAGCGTGCTTGTTCATGAATTTGCTTCACAAATTCAGCCTTCTTCTTTCCATCTAAGTTGACATGCTCACTTAAAGGTAGAGGAATCAAATCTATTGGTGACAAAGGATTAAATCCATAAACAACTTCAAATGGAGAAAATTGAGTTGCAGAATGTATGCTTCTATTGTATGCAAACTCAACATGTGGTAGACAATCCTCCCACATTTTCAAATTCTTCTTTATGATGGCACGAAGTAAGAAGGATAATGTGCGATTAACAACTTCAGTTTGCCCATCGGTCTGGGGATGACAAGTAGTAGAGAATAATAATTTAGTTCCCAATTTTCCCCACAGAGTCTTCCAAAAGTAACTCAAAAATTTTGCATCTCGATCAGAGACAATGGTCCTAGGCATGCCATGTATCCTAACAACCTCTTTAAAGAACAAATCAGCTATATGGGATGCATCATTGGTTTTAAGGCATGGAATGAAATGAGCCATCTTAGAAAACCTATCTACCACAACAAAAACTGAATCCCTTCCCCACTTTGTCCGGGGTAATCCCAATACAAAGTCCATTGAAATATCAGTCCAAGGTTCATTGGGTATAGGCAAAGGAGTATATAAGCCATGTGGTTTCAACTTAGATTTAGCTTGTTTGCAAGTGATACACTTCTCACAAATCTTCTCTACATCACGTTTCATATGAGGCCAAAAAAAATGATCTTGCAAAATCCCTAAAGTCTTAGTGACACCAAAATGCCCCATCAACCCACCACTATGGGCTTCCCTAGTAAACAATTCACGCAATGAACATAGGGGTACACACAATCTATTTCCTCGAAATAAAAATCCATCATGCCTATAGAATTTTCCAAATGCAACTTGCTCACATGCTTTGAACACATCAGAAAAATCAGTATCATTGGCATATAAGTCCTTGATGTATTCAAATCCAAGTAATTTCGCATCTAACGTGGAAAGTAAAGCACCTTCGAGATAAAGCATCAGCTACCACATTCTCTTTTCCTTGCTTGTATTTGATCAGATAAGGAAATGTCTCAATGAACTCTACCCATTTTGCGTGGCGTCGGTTCAACTTGTGTTGCCCTTTCAAATGTCGCAGTGACTGATGATCCATGTGTATCACGAATTCCTTTGGCCATAGGTAATGTTGCCACGTCTCCAATGCCCTTACCAATGCGTACAACTCTTTGTCATACGTTGGATAGTTGAGAGCTGCCCCACTCAACTTCTCACTGAAGTAAGCAATGGGTCTCCGTTCTTGCATAAGCACAACACCTATACCAATACCAGAAGCATCACATTCGATTTCAAATGTTTTAGAAAAGTCAGGTAGAATCAATAAAGGAGCCGAACTTAGCTTTTCTTTCAAGGTGTTGAATGCTTTCTCTTGCTCCTCTCCCCACTTGAAGGACTCATTTTTCTTGATGATGTTAGTAAGAGGAGCTGCAATGTTACTAAAATCTGGCACAAATCGTCGATAGAAGCTGGCCAATCCATGGAAACTCCTTACTTGGCTGATTGTTGTAGGTGTGGGTCATACTTGGATTGCTTTCACCTTTTCTTCAACCATCTCAACCCCTTTAGCACTAACAACAAACCCAAGAAACACAACCCTCTCCGTACAAAAGGTGCACTTCTTGAGGTTGGCAAAGAGCTTCTCTTCCTTGAGCACACTTAATACAGATGTTAAATGTATAACATGCTCTTCCAGATTTTTGCTATAAATCAAATATCATCAAAATACACAACTACAAATCTTCCTAAGAAAGCACGTAAAACATGGTTCATTAAACGCATAAAAGTGCTAGGAGCATTAGTTAATCCAAAAGGCATTACTAACCATTCATATAGGCCATGCTTGGTCTTAAAAGCAGTCTTCCATTCATCACCTTCCTTCATCCTAATCTGATGATATCCACTCCTAAGATCTATCTTTGTGAACACACAAGAGCCATGCAATTCGTCAAGCATATCATCAAGTCTAGGAATTGGGTGATGATATTTTACTGTTATGTTGTTGACGGATCGGCAATCCACACACATCCTCCAAGTGTCGTCCTTCTTAGGAACTAGTAACACTGGAACAGCACAAGGACTTAGGCTCTCTCAAACATGCCCCTTCTCTAATAGTTCGCCAATTTGCCTTTGGAGTTCCTTTGTTTCCTCCGGGTTGCTTCTATATGCAGGTCGATTTGGGATTGGTGCACCAGGAATAAGGTTGATTTGATGTTCAATGCCTCGAATCGGAGGCAAGCCAGGTGGAACCTCTTCGGGAAAAACATCGGCGAAATCCTGTAAAAGAGAAACAACAGCACTTGGTAAAGAATTGTTAAGATCGTTAGTGCTCAAAAATGCCTCCTTATACAAAAGTATAAGAGGTGGCAGATTTGAGAACAAAGCTCTTTTGATCTCACTTTTTTTTGCATAAAAGTTTTTCTCTTTCTTTTTTTTCTCAACTCCCTTTGATTCTTTCCACTCAATTTCTTTTCCCTCATCTTCCTTGTCTCTCCTTTTCCCACTTTCTTTTTCTCTCTTTTTTTCATTTGCTATTTCTTTCTTCTTTTCATGGGCTCTTTGTAATTTCAGTTGGTCCTCCATAACTTGTCGTGGAGTCAAGGGTACAAGCGAAATAGGCTGTCCTTTCAGAGTAAAAGAATACTTATTTGTGAACCCGTCGTGAGTTACCTTCCGATCATTGCCAAGGTCTTCCCAACAAAAGATGACATGCATGCATGGGAACCACATCACATAACAACTCGTCTTCATATTTGTCAATAGCAATTGATACCAAGACTTGCTTTGTCACTTTGATTTCCCCGCAATCGTTCAACCACTGTAGTCGATAGGGACATGGATGTTTCAGGGTCGGTAGCGACAATTTCTCCACTAACTCAGTGCTTGCCACATTGGTGCAACTTCCTCCATCAATAATAACACTGCAAACCTTATCATTCACAAAGCAACGAGTATGAAATAAGTTTTCCCGTTGATTACCGTCTTCCTCCTTAGCTTGTAAACTTAGAACTCGCCTCGCCACCAATAAGTCTCCAACAACAGCATGTTGCTCATCATCTCTGTCCTCCGTTTGTGGTACTTCTTCAGCAACTTCATCCTCATCTTCTGATTCAAGCTCCCCTTGGGCATTGATAACCATCACCCTTTTGTTCACACATTGGCTAGCAATGTGACCATGCCCCTGACATTTGAAACACTTGATATCACGAGTTTTGTAAGTAGTGGACTCGCTAATACCTGGGGTTGTGGATGTTGTTGGTTTGGGCTTCTTGAAGAGTTCAAATTTTGGCTTGCTTTGTAACTGTTCCTCTTGTTTTGGGGCTGCCCTCCATGTATTGTTGCTAGTCACTGGTTGTCCCCTTCTAGTAAGCCTCTTTCTCTTTAGTTGTTCCTCTACTTTTACTGCTTGGTGTACCATGTCAGACAACTCAACATAATATTGCAATTCAACAATATCAGCAATTTCTGGATTTAAACCATGCAAGAACCTAGCCATTGTGGCTTCTCGATCTTCATCCACATTAGCTCGTATCATAGAAACCTCCATCTCCTTAAAATACTCATCCACACTTTTGGTGCCTTGGGATAACCTTTGCAACTTCTGATATAAACTCCTATAGTAATGACTGGGTACAAATCTTTTTCTCATGAGCATTTTCATTTCCTCCCAATTGGACACAGGCCGCTCTCCATTTCGTCGCCGGTTCATAACTACTTGATCCCACCGCACAATAGCATAATCTGTGAATTCAATGGCAGCTAACTTAACCTTCTTATGTTCTGAAAATTCATGACAATCAAACACCATCTCTATCTTGGTTTCCCACTCCAAATAAATTTCTGGATCATTTTTACCTTGGAAGGATGGAATCTTCAGCTTTACGCTTCCTAAGTCATTAACTCTTCTATTTCCACCAATCCGATCCTCCCTATGCTCAGTCCGATCTCTATAGCCCCTCCTTTCTTCTCTATTACCATTCCAACCCCGATTGTAGTTTTGTTCACCAAATCCTTCCAACTCCTCTTCTTCTTCTATTTCAGCCCTCGGAGCACGTCTTTGCTGTTGCACATTAGGATACCCTTGCTGATGTCTCTTGGGTATTTCCGCTTCAACTTGATCCAGCCTCTCATGTATTGACTCCAATTCCGCCCTCATCATACGCTGCATTTCTCCCATTAATGCTTGCAATTGAAGATTTGGAAGTTGTCTAGTGTTCTCAGTTATACCATCCTCTGGAATGTTGGACATTTTTGCAAAAAAAATAGAAGATACCTCACAAGCACTCCCTCTAGCGTTCTCAAGATTTGGGAACTCTCACTAGTAGTGGTCTCACACACTCTCTTCTCTTTTTTTTTCACTCAATTGTGTCTCTTTAGTTCTTAATCAAACTTCGAGAGCAAATCAGAATATCATGTGACGATTCAGAGTAATCCAACCGAAACTTTAAGAAATGGCAAAAAAACTTTAAGAGAAAAGAAAGAGCACAAGATGACGAATACAAAGAAATGGAAGGTGAAACTACTTCAAGGGTTCAAAGAAACTTGACTTGCACCATCAACTTCTTCTTCTTTTTTGGAATATTTTTTTTCCACGAATTTTTTTTTGACTTTTTTTTTCTGTTTTGTTTTTTTTACTATATCAAACAGCAAGAAAAGATAAATTGCGCACTTGCCTTTTGAAACGAAGCTCTGATACCAGATGATACGAACCCCACCAATAGACGTGATGGAACCCGAGACAAAGATGGATAGAACCCCAAGAACAAGATGACAAGAGTTTGAGCCTTTACCCACAACCAAGACTGGTACGAACAAAGACTACGAAAGAAGGAAACGCCACACCAGGATGGTGATAAGTTTTGATTGTTGAACGCCACGAGATAGACTCGATAAGTTCAGAAGTTCCCTTAAGAACCAAGAAATCACAAAATTCTCACTAGGATGTTTACCAAAACCAAAGTGCTTACAAATTCGGAATTCTCTCCCTTATATAATGGGAGCAAGCAACTAAAGTACCTACATGCATGCATGCAAACAAATACAAGTACCCATGATGCATGCAAGCATTTAAACACTTAGAAACCAAAAAAAAAACTACAAGTCTCCATACTTTTACATGCATGAAATTAAATAACCTAGAAACCCCAAAATCTCAAGTTTCCATACTTCTTTTCTCCTTCCCTTTTCCAACCATCATGCTAGGGATGAGTCATGGCTGAATAAGACCGATCACATGGGTTAAGCCTTGATTTGTACTTGGGCTTAACTTGGTTTCTCATTTCTCATAGCCAAGCCATTGTTCTTGGATTAGCCCGTTTAGTGCTTCCTTGAAACGCTTTGCTTGAAGTCTTGTAATTGGCCCTTCAGGAAGTGACAAATGATCTCTTGCGGTTTTAACCCGGTCTTGATGAACAACTCCATGGTCTACATCATCCTGGAATTCGACCTTCAATTTCTCATATGCTTTTATAAAGGCCTGCAGGCGATCACTATTGACTTCGAATCGGCCGGCCACCTGCTGTGTGACTAACTGGGAATCAGAGTAAAGTATTACTCGGGTTGCCAGGACGTGCTTAGCAGCCTGCTGTCCGGATATGAGGGCCTCATACTCCGCCTCATTATTCGTGGCCCGATACTCCAGTCGGACGGATAAGTGCATCTGCTCCCCTTTCAGGGATATCATCAGGATACCGATTCCACTTCCTGACCGGGCTGATGAGTCATCCACATATATTTGTCATGCTTCTTCAACCTCGTATGCATGCAGCTCACTTAGAAAATCAACGAGGGCCTGCACTTTGATAGCTGGCCGAGTCTGGTATTGAATGTCATACTCGCTTAGCTCGGTTGTCCATTTGATCAACCGACCGGACGCTTTAGGATTAGAGGCCACTTGACCCAGGTTGCTGTTCGTCAACACCACGATGTGGTGTGCCAAGAAATAAGGCCGGAGTCTTCGGGCACCCAACAACAACACATATGCCAACTTCTCGAGTGTCGTGTAACGGCACTCGGCTCCCTTCAGTAGATGTGCAAAGAAATACACTGGATGCTGCTTGGCTGCCTCTTGTCTGACTAAGATCATACTAACCGAGTCAACTGATGCATCCAGATAAACATACAAGACTTCTCCGACCTCTGGCTTGGCTAGTACGGGCAGCTTGGCGAAGTAAGACTTCAGCTCTTCAAACGCCTTGTCATAGTTAGCGTCCCACTGAAATTTAGTAGCCTTGCGGAGGGTTTTGAAGAATGGCAACCCTCGTTCGACTGATCGGGAGATGAACCAGGATAGAGCTGTGATCCGCCCGGTAAGCCGTTGCGCTTCTCGGAGATTTCTAGGTGGAGGCATGTCCAGCAAGGCCTTGACCTTTCTAGGATTTGCTTCGATGCCTCACTCGATCACAATGTACCTGAGGAATTCCCCGCTCCGGGTGCCAAAGAGACACTTAGCGGGGTTCAGTTTGAGCTCGTACCTGCGCAGTGTCCGACAGGTCTCCTCGGCATCAATTATCAAGTCTCCGGCTCAGGCGGACTTGATGAGGATGTCGTCCACGTATACTTCAATGTTTCTCTAGATCTGAGCTCGGAAGACCTTATTCATCATTCGCTGGTAGGTAGCTCCAGCGTTCTTTAAGCCAAACGACATGACGGTGTAACAATAAGTACCATCTATCGTGATGAAGCTAACCTTCTCCTGGTCGTCGGCAGCTAGGGACACTTGATGATACCCCTAGTAGGCGTCCAGCTTGGAGATGAACTTGCTGCCAGCCGTCGAGTCCACCATCTGGTCAATCCGATGCAGGAGATAGCAATCCTTCGGGCAGCCCTTGTTGAGATCCTGAAAGTCGATGCAGATCTGCCACTTATTGTCAAGCTTTGGCACCAACACTACGTTGGCTAACCAAGTCGGGAATTGCACTTCCCTGATGTGACCGACCTCCAATAGCTTCTCAATCTCAGCCCGAATCACTTTATTTTGCTCGGTGCTAAAGTCCCGTTTCCTTTGCTTGACGGGCCGAGCGTGGGGGTAAACGTGGAGGTGATGCTCTGCCACCTCCAGTCGGACGCCCTTCAGCTCTTTGACTGACCAGGTGAAGACGTCTTGATTCCGAGCCAAGCACTCCAAATTTCAGGAGTGATCGATCTTGTTCTACCGATGTTTTTCACCCACTATTGGGGTAAATTAGGGATCAATCGTGCGTATGTTTTTCATCTACTATTGAGATAAATTACGGATCACTCATTAAATTAAATTTAGTGCAATGATAGGGAGAGTGAAAATCATAGTGAATAATGTGGCCGCCCCGAATCAAACTATACCCTGGGGGGCACGATGAACCCGTCGGAGATCGTGCATGCAAGGTGTCACGTCATTTCACTACAAGAAAAAAGACTTATTGTGACATTTATTTTATGACACTTATTGGTAAATGTCATTATAAACTAATTATAATGACACTTATTAAAACAGATTAATTTTATAAAAAAAAGTATCTGATTAAACCCTTTATCATGACACATTTTATAAATGTCTTTATAAACCTAAACATTTTCTTATTAAAACAAATTATTTATTTTTAAAAAATTTATTTAATTAAACTTTTCCAACTTAATTAACCTGCGCCAACAAATACTTCTTCTCCAACTTAACCGCGCGATCGAACAAATACCACCGCGAACCCTAAATCGCCCGCTCATTCAATACAACGCCAAGTTTTTCGCTCGCCCGCACTCCTCAAACCTCAATCGCCTGCGAACCCTAAATCGCCCGTGAACCTCGATCGCCCATCCTTTCTCCCTCACTCCCTGCTCGATCACCCCTCCTACGCGAGTGCCTCCAACCAGCGCACCTCCACCAACGCGGTCTGGGCTGCGCGAGAGCCTCCCCAGGCGCGGCGCTCCTCCCCGCCACGCCGTCTGCCCACCAATGCAGTCTTCCCTACTCGCGCGCCTCCCCATCAGCACGGTCATCTACCCTACTCGACCCTCCTCGCCACACGCGCACCTCACCACCAAAGCCATCGGCCCCGCTGTCTACCCAGGTGAGGTAATTGAAATTTCCTCTTCCACCGTCTCATGATCTGAAGCCCTAGGTTGCAACCATCTTCTTGATAAATTCTCAAAGGTCATTGAATTTCTGTTTGTAGATTTCAGGAAGTGACAAATTCTGTTTGTAGATTTCCTGAAGCAAACTACAAATTCTGTTTGTAGTTCTGTTTGTAGATTTCTGTTTTGATTTCTGTTTGTAGATTTTCGGAAGTGACAAATTTTGTTTGTAGATTTCTGTTTGTAGATTTCTTGAAGAAAACTATAAATGAGCTCGTGGATTCTTAAGCTTGTTCACTCATCCTATTCATTAAGAGTTCTTGAAGTTGTTCAGCAGTGGAATCTGAAATTCCTGCCAACATTTTTCTTACTTGGTTTATCCCTTTTTTTTCCCCTTTTGGACTAGAAATATAGTTCAAGTCATTATGTCAATTCTGCTTTTGTTTTCTAAATGCTATCGTGTGTCAATCAGAGTAGGTTTCATTGATACTAGCATTGCTCTATCATTCTATGCTTAGGTTGCAAACAAGCTTTATCTGCTGAACTATGCTTTAGATACTATTGAACAGTTTGCTATGCGAATGCTACTGTCAGTTGTTGAGCAGCAAAATTTTGAGGAGGATATCAGCACTCAAAACTATAGTCACCAACAAACAGAAGTAATTTTATCATTCCACTATCAGTACTTTGACAATTTCCTTTATATTTGACTATTCATTATAACTGTTAAAATTTTTCTTTTTTTTATACTCATTGTGTATGTTTGCACAAGTTGTCTATAGTTTATTTCTAGGTCTACTAAACATTTAACATTCCTTGCAGCTTTATTCCCTTTTCACAATTTTCACATGCTTGTTTTTATTCTCTGACATGTTGCATAATTAATCATGTTGCTTGCTGATCAGTTCCTGTTAGTTAAACCATCTTTTGTGTTTCTCTAGTAGTATGTTCTTGTAGTAGAATGTTTGTTACCATATTGACTGTACTTGGTATGTTGTCTTTTGAAGGTATTACCTCCTATCATTCTAATCATGTATTGACAGATAAGATTGTTTAGTTTGCATAATCCTGACAAGAATGTAAGATTGCCCATAGATAAATAATGGCTTTTAGTTTTATATTTGTAGGCGTCTGATCAGTCATTTAATCATTTCTCTGCAGAACATGACTAGGTGATTATTACCCAGACGTTTAATTTTGTATACTATTAAATGGCGGAGGCTTATGAATGCATATCAGCATATATATATATATATATATATATATATATATATATATATATGGAGGCAAAGTGCAATGCTACTTGGAAAAGCATAGTAAAGAGGAGTGCAAGGATAATATGGATTTTTGTATTCATAACCCAACTCGCCTTTTGTCGCCATCAACCTCGAACATCATTCCAACAGTATGAAACATGTTTTTTGTAGTAGTTAACAATATGGATTTTTGTAGTATAATTGTAGTATGAAACATGGTTTTTGTAGCAATTAGCCACTATGATCTACATAATCATATATATTCTTTTAAGTTTTAACCTCATCGATTTACCTATATTTTTTTTAATGCAGGAGGAATTCAAATCTATATGGCATTGCATTATATTCTTTTACCTTAGAGTGGATTATTATGCCAATGGATGGTGGAGTTGCTAATGTTGGCAGTACCAATGTTGTCTTTTAGTAAGCCTGCCAAGGACGAAATATTATTATATTATTTTTATTTGTTTCCACTTAGAAAAGACAATCTAATGGTAGATTTTGTCTAGAAATTTCACTTGTTAGTGCCTATTAGTCGAGAGGCTAATCATTTCTTTCACCTGTATTTTCTATGAATTGATGATACTGATCGGAACTTGCTGATTTACATGCGAATCTTTTGTTAATTTTTCTTTGCATTGACTCATTGAAGAGGTTTTTGGCAGGATAACACGTAAGGGAAGGATTAACATGCATTATCTCCGTAAAGGTTCCAAATCCAGAATTTGAAGGACAAACAAAGGTAAATGTATTATGTGACTCAATATGTTCTGAAAAGCTGTTAAAAATCTTCATGAGTTTCTTCTATTACTTGATCTGCAAGAGGAAATTGTGATTAGCTTATGCTTATTCTTATGAACATGATATCTGGTATTCTTGTGAGGCAGACAAGGCTTAGGAATCCTGATGTATGAAGAGTTGTTGAACAGTGTGTTCAAGAGAATCTCATTGAGTACCTAGAGTTGCATCCAGACGTTCTCGACTCGATTTTGTCTAAAGCTTTGAACGCTTTGAAGGTCAAGAATCTATTTCCTTTATGCATGTTAAATTAAAAAGGTCATATGTTGGATTCATGCTATCCTTTCTGGTATTGGGTGCATATGCTTATGTGTAAATCATTAACATAATATTAAAATTACACAATTTATGCAGCAATGGCAGCAAAAAGAGCTAGAGAATTGGTCAGGGCAGAAAGTGTGTTGAAATCTTCTTCCCTTCCTGGAAAATTAGCTGATTGTTCAACTACTAATCCTGAAGAATCTGGTAACTCAATATTTTGTCGCATTTAATGATATGTTTTTACATGTAAATGTTTTATTGTTGTTCATGAGTTGTTATCCATAATGTTAAGGTTTGATAATTAAAAGAATTGATGGTATGACTAATTAGTATTAGTGAAAGTATCGGTGTTGAGGGCGGTCCACTAGAAACTTGCTATAATAATAATCTTAGTATTAGTGAAAATTATTGGTGTTGAGGATAGTCCAGTCCACTAGAAACCTGAGAATCTTCCTGGCTTATCTGAGCACTAAACTCACTGTTAGTGCAGTTTATACTTACATGAGATTTTGTGCCTTATGTCCAGAAATGTTGCTATCACAATGATTTATGTCAAATGTTAATCCTAGTTTTAAATCCAATTTAAGTGAAGCCTAAGGCCTAAAAAAATTGAATAATTTACCAGTCCAGCCTTCCCTTAAACATGTGTCTAAAAATTAATAAGACACAATTTATCAGTTTTCATTGTTCATCTCACAAACTATTATTCAAGGCCTTTTATTAAAATTTTGTACGACATTATTATTATTGTTATTATCTCCTTTAGTTGATAATGAGAACCATCAAGCAAAAAATTATGAATTTTACTTGATTTATCAGAAGCTAGCTCCTGTGAGTTTCCCAAAAAAGAAAAAAAATGGAAGCATAAGCATGAGAAATGAATCCTTGGATAAACTTTTTAGATCATCTGGTAGAACTTATAAGCACAGTAATATTATTCTTGCTATGAGATGCCCATATACGGTCCTCGTTTCTATTGACATCATATATCAACATGTTGTGTTAGAGAAGGATATCTAGATGTATCCTTCTCTTGAAGTATAAGGGCATAGATGTAGTGAAACTAAGACAAACAAAACAACAATAATTGCTCTACATTCAACATTTTTAGTATTTTTTTTCTTTCCAATTGCTCTGTATTTTTTGATTGGATTGAATTCCTGCCATTACATTTGTTCTGTTTTTCCAGTCAGTTTTATTTTATACATTGACATGCAATCTACTTTTGTTAATCTTGTTTTCTTCCAAAATTTTTAGAGATCTTCATAGTTGAAGGTGATTCGGCTGGCGGCAGCGCAAAGCAAGGTCGCGACCGGAGGTTCCAGGTGAAATGTCAATTTCATCCGTCAGCTTTCAAATTAGCAAAAGATGGTAGAATTTTTCAGTGTTGCTGTTTGCTTTGCTGTGTTTGTTTCTTGGCTTGCTTACAAAATTCATAAGATAACGTCGCTCTTTGTTCTTTTCCACTGATGCAGGAATACTTCCTACATCATTTTCACTTTTGGATCGTGCAATTGGAGTAATTGTATTTACCCTTTGCAATTCTAATATTGGATGATCAAGATCATTTTTTGAAGTCCCATATTTTACCATTGTTTGACTTTTTTGGATGATTTTTCTCTCAATCATCTTTTGTCACCAAAGACTTGTCACCAACCCAGATCATGAAAATTTGTTAGTTAGTATTTGAGTTATTTGAGGTTAATGAACATCTTTTTGCCCATTACCTTTCTGTCACTAATTAATGATCAGCTAGTTTCTGCTATTGCTATAATTGTCTATTTCTACTTCCAACTATTAGTGGATTGGATCACCAAGCGCTTTGTCATTAACTGAGGGACTTGACTACATTGGTATTAATATATAGGACTAATGTCTAGTTAATGAGGGAATAACCTCTATGAGGGAATTAGAAGCCTTTGTATGTAACAATGAGATAAAGATTTGTGCCTTGGTCTCTTCCATTATTCGCTTTGAGCCAGTTCATTTTGTCAAACTGGCTTATTTTAAATAGTCAGTTTATTTGCATCATCATCTTCATATTATGTCATCCCTTCCAGTGGGTGAGATAATACCTAAAGTTATAATACAAATAGAACTTCGTGCATCAGATTAGTTTCTAATAGAGAAGATATCACAAGGTATTTCTGTAGTGCCACGAGCCTTCATTTACAAGACATAAACCATATATATCAGTTTAATTGCATTCATTCTTGCTTAGCTTCTTTTTTCATGGTTATGTGCATTTATTTTTATACTTGCAAAAAATGCTTCTAAACATCCATCAATATCCTTAATCTGGCACTTCCTACCATTCATCTTTCTGAAGCCTTTAATCATTTTCTATTTAATCATTTCTCATGTCTTTTATACTCTTTGCAGTATGTGCTAAGGGAAAGCATGAAAAAGGACCTTAAAGACAAACCAACCTACATTTTGATGCCAAGGAAGAAAGACCACGTGTCTGCCATGGATAAATCTATTTCTGCACCCTCTACAATTGAGAAGGAAGCAGTAGAAGATGAATTTGGTATGCTATGTTCAATTCTGAAAATATACCTACTAGGGAGGTATATTCAAGGAAGAAAGACCACTATTAGTATATTATATTCTTTTACCGTGTTCAAATCTATTGGTTGATTATTTATCATGTTCATTTTGTAACCTTATCGTGTTCATCTTGCCTTCTACTTAAGTTTTAGCATTTGTTGGTTTGGTTTGCTTATGAAAAAAATCTAGATCTAGATTATAATTTTTTTTATTATATACTTCTTTAATTTTATTTCATTTACACAAATTAATTAATATATAATTTTTTTTGTAGGTCACATGAATATTGAATTTTGTTTAAGATATGACGGTTGAAGATTGAAGATGCAGTAAAGTTTCGAAGTTTGGTTATGTTTTTCTTTAGGCTTTAGGAGAGATTGTAATTTTTTTACTAGTTCTTAAACTAAATACATTGGGTATATTTGTGATTGTGATTAGTGAATAGATATTTTTTGAGGTGACTAATTTGATAGTCTTGTATTGCAAAAAAAATTGGCAATTATTGATTAGCACTTTAATTTCAATTTAAAATTTTTATTTGTTTTCATGTTAATTATTTATATGCATAAATATTTATATCATGAAAATATTAAAAATGGGTGAGATATTTATTAATATATGATAGTTTTTATGTCATAATAGAATACTAAATCATGTATATAAAAATATCATTATAAAACTCATATGAAGACATTTCAAAATGTCATAATAAATAATTATTAATGATGATATTTCAAAATGTCATATTAAACTATCATTAGTGATATTTTTTATTATGCCTATAAATGAAATTCAAGACACTTATAAATGTCATTATTACTATAATAAAACAACATATATAAATGTCATTATAAATCTTATAGTGACATTATTTTTTGTCACTATAACAATTATTCATGCTATTAGTGTTGTCACTATTTGTATTTTATAGTGATATTAAGAATTGTCACTATAAATGAAATTCAAGATACTTATAATTGTCTTGATAAATAATTTTAAAGGACATTTAAATTTGTCATCATTACTATAATAAAACGACATATATAAATGTCATTATAAATCTTATAGTGACACTATTTTTTGTCACTATAACAATTATTCATGCTATTAGTATTGTCACTATTTGTATTTTATAGTGACATTAAGAATTGTCATAAGTGATAAGACTTTAGACGACATCACTATAGAGGACATTTTAACTTAATGTCACTATATCAAAAATGTCACTATAAGTGATATATGATGACACTTTTCAATGTCATTAAAAGTATTTTTTCTTGTACTATGATTTTCATTCTCCCATTTTTACTTTCTCAATTATTATTCTTAAATTTAAAAGATATCAAACTGTTGGACTATTATTCCTAGGCAATTATATACATTTTCATTCAATAAAAAATAACATCTAACTTCATCGGTCTATCGTGTTTTTGATTGAATATAGAAAAATAACAGATAGAGAAAGTTGAAGTTCTTTATAATAAATTATATATTTTTTAAATTGGTATCAAATATTTAATTTATGCTAAATAATTTTAGGGGTAATCGATATGACCTCAAGGTTGGTAGAATTGTGATCCTACATAGAATTTATTTAGGATAAGGATAGATCGGAATCGAATTCTAAAATTATACGATCCTAATAAAAATTTTAAAAATGAAAAAATATAAATTTTTTAAATATAATAATAATAATAATAATAATAATCACATTAAATTTTAAGTATTTTTTTTATTACTAGATGATTTAATTTAAAGACTAACTGATTAGGTAATAGACATTTAAAAATTTATGATTTTGAAAAAAAATATGACAGAATATTATTAATAAAAATAAATTCAAAAATAATTAAATAGATATTTAAATAATTTTAAAATTTTAATCCTAACATTCTAAAAAATTAAAAAAGATAATTAAAAAATTAAAAAACTTTTAGGTCTATAAAGAGACTTTAAACGGTATTTTTTGGATTTTAATATTAAAATTAATTATAAATTTTTGAATGAGTTTTAATTTGTTATATTATAGATTTTATAGTTTAATCCGAATTAAAAATTATATCCTCTCAAAGCTCTTCCATATCCTATTTTTATTCTATTTCGATCATGTCTAATCTTACCAATTCTATTCCGATTTTGTTACGAAAATCTATTTTACACGATCCATGATCAATTTGTGCTTCCGGATTGTAGGATCGTATGATCATATCATCCAGGATTGTGATTTTACAAATCTTATATGATCTTATGAATGTTTTTATCGGCTTTTAGGATAAATGAAGTAGTTTTTGCAGTGAATGATCCGTCAATCAAATATATTTAGATCAATCGTCTATTAAAAAACATTACCCTTATTTATTTATTAAGGCTGGAATTTAAATACATGAGAAATTAAAAAATAACAAATACATTACCCTTATTTATTTATTAAGGCTGGAATTTAAATACATGAGAAATTAAAAAATAACAAATCATACCGCTACATTAGCATCTAGAGACAATGCTGATCCTGTCGCAAAGCGAGGTGGCGATCCCAAAGACCGGATGGTCTCCTGGGTGGCATAAGTTGGAGAGGTGGCGACGACCTAGCGGTGCTCCGGCTTAGCTCTGCAAAACAGCGACCATTAGTAAACCCGTCGGGGGTTTCCCCGAGCAGGCACCCCGACGGTCAAGTCAGTATCCGCAGGCGCAATGGTGGAATTGAATTGAAATGAGGCAGTAGATTAGAGAGCTCGCGCGCGCATACCTGCGGTAGAGGGAGTGCGAAGTTTATATAGCCGAGGGAGCTGATAACCCTTGTCCATATTGACGAGACAAGGGTGTGATAACTGTCAGCTCGTAGGGAGCACTTAGGAGTGGCGTGACATGACGCTGGGTGCTCGAGCAGTACGAAAGTACTGGATTGATGGACTGACCACGAGAGGTGTCAGAGATGAGTAAGGTGTGTAGAACCCCGCTAGTAGAGTCGTACCCTGGATATAATGATATAGGGCGAGATAGCCCGTACCCCGAGGGCCGACCGGTGTGTCCTAGTGCCAAGGACCGGGTCGGGTAGTGGCCAGGGAGCGTAGGCAACCACACGTCTGACTGGTCGAGTGGAGGCGCAGGGTACGCCCTCATTCGGGCGGTTGTTGTGTGATATCTGCTAGATATCCAGTCTTCGTGATGGTATTGGAGCGTGGGGCGCCACGCGTCCGACTGTAGTGCACGACCTAGACCTAGGTCGGGGAATGGCCGGGGGAGCGTGGGCAGCCACGCGTCCGCCTGGGTTAGGAGGGGCCGGTGGTCGACCCACTCGACCTTATTCGTGACTAGCTAAACACTGCCCCGGGGGCTCCCAGGCTCGGAGACCCCCCGGGTGATATCTTCGCTGTCCTGTCCACTAGACCTTCATGACGCTAGGTTGGCTGGCGGGGCCGGCCGACCTATCCGTAGGGAAGGCCGGGATCAAATGCTATACTTTTTCATTCAATAAAAAATAACGCCAGCTTCCTCGAATATATAAAAAATAATAGATTGAGAGAGTTGATGTTCATTTATCATTAAAAAAATGTCTAAATTCATATTATTTCTTATTTAAATGAACTTTCTTGTCAAATGTTTATAACTTAGAAAATCATTTGTAAGGAATCTATTATGTTGTTGTCCTTGTTCTATATGCTAATATCATAAGGAATCTATTCCGTTCTTATTTTAGGAATTTTCCTGGAAAAATAATGAAAGGGTGTGCTTTGCATGAAGAACGCTCAAAATTGAACGTGGACCGATCACAAGTAACCAGAGATGTTTACGTTACATTCACACGTTTCTTATTATCTGTCTCTAAATTAAATTATAAAATCAATTTATTTTTTATTATCAAATTACCAAATGACTAAAAATAACAAGAGTTTTTTTTTCCAAAGATTTTGTTCATCAAAAATTAATCTCTGCCTTATGATAACAAATTTATCATCATCTACAAATAATTCAAAATTAAAATAATATCAACATGTGGGCGCGGCTGCAATCTCATCCATAAAAAAATAATGCACACTTCTTTATATATTATTCGATATCGATAACAATCATCGACTATTTTGTAATCAAACATTTTTATTTTGCCCCCTCCACCTTTTTCATATATTCCTCTGATGAACGGCGAAAGGGAATTAAATTCTTGGGCTTTTAAAGATATATTTTGGTATTAAATGCGGATGGAAGGTCATTGCCGTGTCCTTTCTTGTTTATTCTACACGTGCGTAATTGTTTCGATGATTAGGAAAAAAAATCCACAATAAATCTCTCGAATTAAATATGAAAAAATATTTAAATTTTAATTATGTTGGAAACAAATGTTTTAATATAGAAATGCGTATTTTTAGCTAAATTTGAAAAAAAACATTTTATATCGTAGTCGATTTGTTAACTTAGAGGAGTGATGTCCGATTTGATGTACCCGGCTTGTGTTTGGCGGAGAGAGTTGATTCTCGGGGACGCAGAAGTGGGTCCATCTTATTGTGTGGAGAGTGAGCAGTTGGGTCAGATTGATGCGTCCCAAGGCACAGAAATTAATCTCTGCTCTCGTGTTTCCTCTCGTTTCCTTAATAAAACCCCTAAAAGCTGCTCGGGACATTAATGGAAGAGCTCGGAAGGGGAGGGAGTGGCTCGGCGATGTGTTTTGCGAAATTGATTGCCTTGGTGGCGCTTTTGGATCTGGTGAGGTCGGCGAGCGTAGCGGGGTCGAAGCTTGACGATGCGGCGGGGTTCCTGGAGAGGGCCAAGGAGCCAGAGTTCTTCGATTGGATGGTGAGTGTCAGGAGGCGGATCCACGAGAACCCCGAGCTCGGGTACGAGGAGTTCGCCACCAGCGAGCTCATCCGGAACGAGCTTGATGCTTTGGGGATCACTTATCGGTATCCGATCGCGGTCACCGGGGTCGTGGGATACATCGGCACCGGGAAGTCTCCTTTTGTTGCTCTCAGAGCCGATATGGACGCCCTGTCGTTGCAGGTTTTGACTACTTGAATTTCATTTCATTTCTAACGCAAACATGGAGAACATGAAGTGAATGGAAAAAAGACATCTTGTAGCTTTTTCTTGATGTAAATCGATAAACATATTATTAGAAGTTTATTCGCTTTCAGCGAATTGAAAGAGATGAGAAAGTATAAATTGAGTAAAGATTGGCTGATCTAGGAATTTCATATTCCTGGCGCCACAGTGTGTTAGTGACTGTTGTTACAGTGATGTTATTTGTTTGGTAACCTTTTTTCTTTTGGAGAAAAAATCTTTTTTGACGCGTTGGTTACGGTGAATAGGAGGCGGTGGAATGGGAACACAAGAGTAAGGTTCCTGGCAAGATGCATGCCTGTGGCCATGACGGACATGTTGCCATGTTGCTTGGTGCTGCTAAGATCCTTCAAGAGCATCGTGAAAATTTGCAGGTTTGTCATTCACCAGAACTATTTTGTATAAAGACGACCTAGAAAAAGTAAAGCTTCATTAATAATTTACCATAGAAAGGATGTCTCATGCTTTATAAAGTATATTCTTCAGTTTGCATAAATTATATTTCCATGTGAAGATTTAGTAAGAGGTATCTGCTTATGTATTCAGATTCTATTTACATTTGAAAGTCGAGTGATTATTCAGATTCTGTTTATCTATTTAACAGACAGCCAGTAAACAAATCCTTTTTTACTATAGCCCTCTTTTTGAAGATTTCTTTGAATCAATCATAATCTATTTGAGCTGAGATTTTCATACATATTGCAATTTCTCTTATAAGATGTTTCAAGGTAGCCAAATACTTGCCCACAAGCTTAGTTGATGAAAATATCACTTAACACCAAGCAGGAGAATTGCCCTACCTGGGACTTGGTTTTATTATCAAGTGATTCTTTGCTTAATATTGTCATCATTAGTTTTCCAGGACTAATATGGAAGACAGGTATATGCATGTCAGCATTTGATAACTGAGCATCTTGTCCTACATTGGCATGGACTGGAAAGCTTTAAAGACTGAGATTTTCACCCTTCAAGGCATCATTTGACAAAGGGCATAACTGTTAGGATCTCACTTCTAAAATGCACAATAACTCGGTGACTTTATGATAACATGACCTGGACCAATTATAACAGAATGACCTCATTATAATGGAGTCATCTGTGGGAATAACACATACTTTCAATCTTGGAATGGGAGGTCCTGATGGGGATGCTTTTATCCCACATTATCAAGGAATGGAAAGCCTCAATGCCTTAAAAGGATCCTAAAAAAAAGGAAAAACTTCATACTTCAATATGCCTTTCGAAAGGGCAAAGTCATCATTCTCTCACTTCTATGGCAGAAAAGACCTCGAGTTATCCATGATTAGACCCGACCACGGTTTGGAACCTACGGTTCGACGGTTCGTGGGAGGTCGACCCTTAACCTTAACCACCCAAGACGGTTACGGCTCATGGTTCGGCTCACGGTTCGGTTCACAGTTCGCCACGGTTGGAGATTATATATTAAAAAAATTAAAATTTAAAAATTAAATTTAAAATATAAAATTTATTAAAAAAAAGGGCTTGCACTTATTTAAGTTGCCTACATATCCCCTTAGGATGTAGGGGAAATGGGGAATCAAAGCCCACGTAGTTCTTTTACATTTTTACCCTTTTACAATTTTTATCACTCACTTCCATTTCTTCCCGTTCCCGTTGTATTCGTTCTTTCGGTATCAAATTCTTCGATTTCGTCTTCTGAAAGTTGCATTCCTTGGATTCTTTTCTCGGCTCTGGTCCAATCGTTTAGTAATGCTTGGGCTTCCAATGAGTCAGGAGACATAGTTGATCGTCGTTCATCTAATATGTTGCCGCCGACACTGAACGTCTGCTCCACAACAACAGTTGACACTGGACAGCTAAAATTTCTTTTGCAATCACGGAGAGAACAGGAAAGCTTTGAGCCTTCTATGACCACCACTTCAAGATATCGAAATCTTCGCTATCTGCTTTATTAAAATCAAAAGAAGTCATAAAATAATTCTTAAGTTCCTGTGTGGAACTCGAGGATCCTCGTGGACGTTTCGTCCGTTCTTTTAATAAAAGTTGTGCTTTTGTAAGTTTTAAATTGATACTAGTAGGTTGTTGTGTTTCAGAAATATTAGTTTGTATATCATATTTAATATAATATTGATTATAAAGATCATATAAATAATTTCTAATATTATATATAATATTAATTGGATCTGGAGAAGAAGAATCTTTAATAGGAATTAAAACGTCATAATATAAAGTTAACATTTCTTATAAAACTTCTAATTTAAATCTAGGATCTAAAGCAAATGCAATTAAATAAATTTCAGGAATAAAATAAAAATATTTTTCCCATTTAGTTTTCATAGCTAATATGCAAGAAGTTAAAGCTTCATTATTGATATGTTCATTTAATACTAATACTATACTACAAAAATTCACTAAAATTAAATGAGCAGTGGGATAATAAACACCGGAAAGTTGTTCAGTTGCATCGTTAAATACTTTTAAAATTTCACAAATATTACTACAAATATTCCATTGTTGTGAAAATTAATATATATTAGTATTACTATTTTATGCTAAAAAATAAACATAATAAATCTTTATATTAAAATGAATCTTTTAATAATTGATATGTTGAATTCCAACGTGTTGGTACATCACGTGGAAATTTTTTAGGTCTCATTCCATTAGCTTTACAAAATATACCTCATTGTTTCATCATAGATGGATGCAACCATAAATATGAAATTGCGATTCTAATTGGTTGAATATAATTTTCTAAAAGTTTTAATCTATCTTGAACACATAAATTTAAAACATGGCATACACAACGAATATGAAAAAATGAACCACCAATAACAGGTTGACAAACAAATTTTAGTTTATCTATAGAAACGGTATTAGAACTAGCATTATCTAATGATATTGAAAATATTTTATGAGTCAATCCATATTCTTCTAAAATTAAACATAATAATTGTGTAATGTTATGGGCAGTATGTGATTCATCAAAAACTCTATAAGCTAGCAATCTTTTTTAGAGGATCCAAGAGTTATCAATCCAATGGCAAGTCACACCCATATAAGAATGAGTTTGTCAATGATCACTCCAAATATCGAAACATAAAGAAACTTTGTTATTTAATTTACTAAATTCATCAATTAAATTTTTTTTCCTTGTTTTACTAATCTTTTAATTGTACGAGTAAGTGTAGTTTTAGAAACACGTTTAGCAGATGGATTAAGAGATTCTTTATAAAAATCTTCAAATGTGCATTTAGATCCAAAACTAAAAGAAAGATGTTCTACGGAAACAAATTTAGCTAATGATTCTCTTAATTTATTATCAGAATATAAAAATAAACCAGAATCAGTACTACTTCCACTAGAAAATTTTAATAATTGTGTTTGAGAGCGGTCAAGTCCATATTCCGTCGGGTGCTTCGTTTCTACATGTCGTTTTAACGACTCATAGCCGCCGCCGACGACTTGGAATTTGTAGGAAGCATTGCAATGCTTACATTTTACACGCAATTCTCCCGACGGAAGTGTGACCTTCTCAAAATGTTTAGTGAAAATAGAAGATTTTAAAGGAGGATTTTCCCGAACCTTAGAAGTAATTGCATCGGTACTTCCTTGCATTTCGGGCATCGGAAGATGTTGGGGCTGAGCCTCGGTCTCATCATCGGTGAATTGAATTTGAATGTTGGGATCCTCGTACGCTATTTCTTTTCCCCGCCGTGATCGTGATGATGAAGCTCTGTGACCACCTTCCAATATCGTCGAAAGATAAAGTCGAAAACGCGTAGAGAATATGAAGTTGAGAATGAGAGTAAAGAAGATGTGTGTGAAAATGATGAAATGAACTCCCTATTTATAGAGTTTGGATCATAACGGTCACTAAATCATAACCATTGATCAAAAAACGGTTAAATGATCTTAACCGTTGAAAACAAAATAAAAAAAATCAAAAAAACACCTCCAACGTCTCCAAACCACTGGTTTGGCGATTCCCCCCCCCCCCCCTTTCCCTCCCCCCCCCCCCCCCCCGAATCGGAACCAGCCCGACATCCTGTCGGGCCTGTTCCGGTTCAGCCCGGCGACCCGGGTCAATGGGCCACCCGGGCTGGACCCGACCCGTGGTTAGGTCTATCCATGATTCATGGTTCAAGCCTATCGTCAAAACATAACCTCCTCAACATCCATTATATATATGACATTCTAAATTTCAACTAGGTCTGGAGCCTTATTTTTTATAATGCTTGAGAACTGAGATTGATGATTATTTTAGGTTACATCTGAGCATGCATCTGTGTGCATGTATTGGAAATAAGTTATTTATTCTCATGTTATCAAGACAAAATGTGCAGTATATTGTATTCCACCAACATCAGTCTTGGGCTATATTGATTAATAATTGCTTCAATCCATGCTACGACCTTCATTGTAATTGTTCCCGTGAGATTGCCGGAATTGTGTTCCACCAACATCATTCTTGGGTTGTATTGATTAATAACTGCTCAATCCATTCTACTACCTTTATTGTAATTGTTCCTGGTGAGATCGTTGGAAGGGTGAGCCACCGGTGAGCTGTCGCTAATGTTGACTAAGTTATGGTGACCAAGAGGAAGGCAGGCCGTCATGATGCTTGCAAAGCTGAAGAGTTTCACTAAACATTGCAGGGTAGGCCAAATCGTCCGGAGAGCCTACGAGGAGTAAAAGAGCGAAGGAGGGGGTTAGAATAGAGGTTGGGATACCTCAGCTCATCCACTCCAACGCTCAAGTCAGTCTCCAAGGGGGGATGAAGAAGATGAACAGTAGTAATTTGATGGAATGGATGTGTGTAAAAATGTATGCGTACCTTGGCCCGCAAGGGCATATCCTTTTTATAACATAAAGGAGTGGGATGTCATATTCATGGCTGTCAGAGGGTGTGGTGTGCTTTTGACAAGATGTCGTATCTCGATAAGGAGGATGTCCTTTGCCATTTCAGAGAGTCACATCACTGATATCTGGTACTGTAGAAGATCGTGTTAGATCATGCTATGTTGGTCATGCTACTCCACGCGCCCTGATAAACCATGTGTCGCTATGATAATCCACGTGCTGCTCCACATGCTCTAGATTAGTTGGGGTAATCAGGTTGAAGGATTTGACATGTGAAGGGGTGTCAAATTGGAGTGGAGGTGAGTCGGAGCGTTCAAATGA
The DNA here is from genome assembly GCA_024364735.1 of Boesenbergia rotunda. Taxonomy (NCBI): domain Eukaryota; kingdom Viridiplantae; phylum Streptophyta; class Magnoliopsida; order Zingiberales; family Zingiberaceae; genus Boesenbergia; species Boesenbergia rotunda. The sequence continues at coordinate 102,907 of JAGFNQ010008071.1, forward strand.
CAGGGTCGATCGGAGATGAGCTAGGTGTTGGGTCGGCTGAGCTGAATGGAGTGCTGGGTTGGCAAGGCCGAGAGGAACACTAGGTCGGTGAGGCCGAATGGATGCTTGTCGGTGGAACTAAGCTGAACGGCGAGTGAACTCCTGGGTGGCGAGCTGGATGATGAATTTTCTTACCTCGTGCAATTACGACCCTACAACGGAGTCACAGAAGGGCGATGCGGCCGCAAGCGGAGAAGCAAAGGCAAGGAGGATGAAGACGGAGGCGGTGGTAACGATTTGAAAGGGGGCAGACCAGTCCAGTCAGAAGGTGCGGGTGTCAACCAAGTGCATGTCGGTGTAGGCGAACATGAGTGGTGTGGCAGCAGGGGGCCAGGTGGTGTCGACGTTGTGGAAAAGACGGAGTTCGGTGGCAAGGTGGACGAGGAAGAGGAGGAGAGAGACCTCGTTGCTGTCGTGGAGCACTATGATTTGCCGATGGAGATGGAGACCACAAGACGCAAGGGCTTGTGAGAGGAGAAGGGAGGAGGAAAGTGGGCGACGCTGGCGGTCGGGCGTGTAGTGAGAGGATGAGGCAACACCCACTGTCGGGAGCGTAAAGGGAGAAAGAGACCACGAGGTGGTGATGACGGCGTGAGAACATGGCGACGGAGGGAGCGGCTACTTAGTGCGGACGTCGTGGTTTGGAATCTAGAGGAGTTGGCGGCTGAGCGTGCAGAGGGAGAAGGAGGCTAAGGAGGCGAGGCTAGTGGGAGAGCCGGCTAGAGAGGAGGTGAGGGAGGCTGTCGGCGGAGGTGTTGTCAGAAAAAAGGGGGGCCCCTCCTCTCTTTTCCTGCTGCAAGAAAACCCTAAAAATGGTGTGTTTCAGGGAAAATTGCGGACCCCACCCATCCGGGGTTGTTTGGGTTGTGGGGGGGGGGGGGGGGTAATTAACTGATGTTCCTCTGCAAAATTTCCTATTTTCTCCATTGCATCTCAAAGCTAGTTTGCTGTTTTATTGGGAAGAGCAAAGCTTGTCAAATGTGTTCTCTTAATTATTTCAGATATAGGACCTTCTAATTCTTTTATGAGTCTACTGATATTATGCCAGTATGGATAAGTTTTTTGTTCTAGTTTTCAAGATTTAATTTATTGCTTTCGGATAGTTGATTTTAATGCTGAAACTGTGGTTGTCCTGGCAATAGGGAACTGTTGTGCTCATTTTCCAACCTGCGGAAGAAGGAGGTGGTGGGGCAAAGAAAATGATAGAAGCTGGAGTTGTTAAAGATGTTGATGCTATTTTTGGGTTTCATGTAGCTCCCGACATACCTTCTGGTACTGTAGAAGCAAGGTCAGGTCCAATAATGGCAGGGAGTGGGTTCTTTGAAGCAGTTATAGGTGGAAAGGGAGGTCATGCTGCCATCCCTCAACACACAATTGATCCGATTTTGGCAGCATCAAATGTAATTGTGAGTTTGCAACATCTTGTTTCTCGTGAAGCTGATCCATTGGATTCACAGGTAAATTTTCACACTAGCCAATCCCACCTAGTGGGATAAGGCTGGGTTGCTTTTCTATTTATTGTTTCAAACTCCTATATCTGTCTTGGCAACATTTTGATATGGAACTTAGACAAGCATAATATATGTGGGCCTAATAAAACAAAAATATGCTAGCTCAGAGCCTCTAGGGAGATAAAGTTGTAATTTTCAACTACCTCTCCATGTTTTGGTTATATTATTGCATCAAGACTTCAAGACTGTTAATAATAGCGAAAAAGTTGAGTTCGCAATATGCTGTCTCCTCCAGCAGTTAGCATACAGCACATTAGCCTTTTGACACTGAGTTCATTGTTATCATTAAATCTCCTCATCATTTGTTTTTTACGTATCATTTGACAAACCTTCTATGGATAAGCTGTCCTCCATTATGAACTAAAGAATGCTTGAGGTAACTTAATGCACGTCATTAGGATAAACCTTTTTTTTTTCCAAATATCCCAAAGTAAATTGAACTGTTTGAATTATATAAAATTAATAATGTAGCGTCAAAAAATATTAAAATTTGGAAACTGACCTTGCATCTCATGGGACAAAAATGTATATAGAATCCCTTTTATTCTCAAAATTATTGAAACTACAAGTCTTCCTCTTTCTTTAAGAAGTGTCACCATGCTCGTACTCTATTACCATATTTTTTCATTGATTGGATGGTTAAAAAGGAGATTAGTTACTCAAAGTCTTCTTCTCTACTCTATTACTCTTTATCTCAAAATATGTGACAGCTTTACTCTCTCTCTCGCTCTCTCTCTCTCTCTCTCTCTCTCTATATATATATATATATATATAATTTTGAAGTAATAGCTAGGATTTTACTCTGTCATTTAACATTTTCTCCTCTTTTATTTCTTTTGATAATAGCTGGACTCCACCTATTGGCATTTGATTTGCAAGTTATCTATATTTTTTCCTCCATCTTTGTAAGCTTCATATTCTCACAGCATTTTTTAGATCGAGATGTTAGATGCTTAATACTGGTCCAATGAATAGTTTGCTGATATCTTCTTCATATGATTTAAGGGAACCCATTTATTTTTGTATAACAAATTGGGCATGATTACATATCTTTCCTCTGGTTCAAGTATCAATGTAGTTTCATATCAAATCAATTTCCTACAAAGGGGAGCCTTGATGCATGTGACCTTGAGGTCTCAGATTTGAGTCGTGGAAATAACATGTTGCAAAAATGCAAGTAAGGTTGCATACAATTGACTCAATATGATCCGACCTTTTTCTGGGACCTCGCATTGGCAAGAGCTTTATACACCGGGCTATCTTTTTTTTAAAAAAAAAAAATCAAATCAAATCCTACATGTTTAATAGCTCTGTTATGTTGTTTTAGCCACCTCTCTCACTATAGAGATCTATTGAATAATAGAGTATGTGATTATTTCTTCCTCAATTATAATTCATAAAAACAACTAAAAGAGTTAAACTAGTTTTATTTCAAGAGTATCACTATATGTATGATTCGTGGCATAAATACATGTAGCAAAGCCACTTGTATGGAACATTAATGTGTCTCTCTGTTTAACCATCTCTACATAAAACTTATTGTGAACTTTACTTAGCCCATACATTTTCAGATGTTCAACAAATAGATAACTAGTAAACGTGGCATGGCCTGTGAAATGCTATATATGTTGAAGCTACCATATTACAATTGCATGATGCTATCGCCCATTAAGAAGGTTTAGTTTGTGAGGGAAGTTCGTGATGTGGTTCATTGTAATTCTCCTAAGAAATTTGCCTTCACCCCAAGTGCGATTACTTCTGGAACAATACAACAATCCAGATCCTTGAAAAGTAATGGCAGAATCATTTGGTTATTTCTGTAGGAAAAAATCACAGCCAATTTAACTTTTCTAAGACCCCACAATCATTTAGCTACTATCATATGGAAATGCAGGGTTTTTCTGTATTCTTGTCCTAAGAGACCTCACAATCATTAGCTACTATCTGCAACTCTGTTACTTTGCATCATCTGAGAATAAATTTCTCTGGACCTTTTCCTTGCAGGTAGTAACAGTTGCAAAATTTCAAGGAGGTGGTGCATTCAATGTCATTCCCGATTCAGTTTCCATTGGTGGCACCTTCCGTGCTTTTTCCAAAGAAAGCTTTTTCCAACTCAAACAACGAATCAAAGAGGTTTGAGATTGAATGCACACTTCTCAATCTCTTTAGTTTACAACAGTCGCACTCAACTAAACTAAAGAATTGATAATGGACACGGAGACAGTTGCATGTTTAATAGATTTACTGTATACCAATTGGCTTAAATGTTTTTTCCTATTGTTTTCTTAGGTTATCGTTGCGCAAGCATCAGTTCAGAGGTGCATCGCAACTGTTGATTTTCTGGACAAAGGTCATCCTTTCTTCCCTGTTACAGTAAACAGTAAGGCTCTTCATGGCCATTTTCAGAAGGTGGCTGAACGTATGCTTGGGGCCAACAACGTAAGAGACAAGAAACCTGTGATGGGATCAGAAGACTTTTCGTTTTTTAGCGAGGTTGTCCCTGCCGCTTACTATTACTTTGTCGGAACAATGAATGAATCAAAGGGACCCGTTTACCCGCCGCACTCCCCATTCTTCACTATCAATGAAGAGGCACTTCCATATGGTGCGGCGCTTCATGCCTCACTGGCAATAAGCTATCTCTCCAAGGATCATACCACTTCACCATTGACGGCAGAGGTTCATGACGAGCTCTAAGTACTTTTCGACTGCACCTACTGTCTTTCACTTAAAATGATGCCCGGCATGCAGGTTTGTCATGTCTAGCGAAGATTATGTTCTATGCTCAAGCTTCATGCAAGGCAAATGCTTGCTCGTACAACTGAATGCTCTGTTTTCTTTTCATATCAAATGTTGGAACCTCCATGTATTATATGAATCTACAAATCCAAGGAATCCAAACATATATTAAGGAATGAATGATTATGCCGCCAATGTTTGTTAAAAGAGTTTTAAATAAGTTAACATTACTCGTTAACAATGATAGCTAAGTGTTTATTTCACATGATACTTCTCGAATATATAATTTTGTAGTAAAAATTTATACAGAGAAAGTATTTGTTATGTTTGGTTCTTAGAAGAAGACACAATTTGATTTATCAGTTCTGTCAAAACATAATCTGAATTGATTTTTTATATTAAAGGCAGAAAGAAACAAGGCTGTTAAAATGATAAAAGGTACATGTTATATTTCTCTTTCTTTATTCCTGAACTTGTATTACATGTAAATCATTCAAGAGGAAAATTCTATCGTAAGTGAACAAGAAAAAATACTAGTTGTGAAGCCAGAAAAACCACAACCAGAAAGACAGAAACCAGGAATGAAATTTTAGCAATCAATACACAGAACAAACGGCCGATAGTCCAGCCAAAGAGCAACCCAATGCCAACCAAACCCAAGCCGGCCGCAAGGCAACTGTGCATCTCACTATGTTGCCTTTGCTCCCTTTCCTCCCCACTTTCTTGTCCTTGTCCGACCGCGAACCCTGCAAAGGCATCTAAGGAAGTATGGGGAACAGAGTTGATATCGGGTGCTCCGATATCTTGAGCTGCAGAGAAAAGTTCTCAAGCTGCAACATACGTAGCCACTGCTTGTATGCAAACAGCTGAGATGCTTGTCTAACTAACAGTTTGACTACATGTTCTTTCTCCTTACAAGCTTTCTGGGCTGACATTTCAGCTTTCCTGGCTCGCGTCTGGGAATGTGAAGTGCCTCCAGCGGCCGCTCTCGGTTGTCTGTTTGCTTTCAGGTTGTCTATATTCTGCACAACCTTTGTCGATACTGCATGACATCACAAAATCTTACTGTTAATGTAAATCAATGCAAAGCATGTAATACTGATTAACAAGTGACCAGGAAAATAGTTGTTTGTTGTGTATCTACCACATCAAAACAAGAAAAAAAAAACTACTTAAAAACTTTTCTAATCTGAAAACTCTAATTGATTTTCTCAATTCTGAAGAAATCCAAATAAGATGATGATTGCTCAATCCGAAACATAAGTTAGAGAATAACATAAGCCATTGAGACGACGAGGAAATTGTTTCAGAAACACATAAGCCATACTGATAATTATGAAAATGAAATATTAAATAAAGACGTGGAATATTTTCCCACAAGTTGACCATCAATGACAATAAAGAATCAATCTGAGATCTTGTTAAAAACAAACTAGTAAATTGGCTTTGGAAAATCTGAAAAAAAAAAACAAAAGGGAATCAAGCTAAAAATATAACTATGATAGTCCGACTTTGCTGCCAATTCGATTTAATAAATGAATGGAACAGGAACAATGATAACTTTTACTAACAAAATTATCATATAATAACAAAGTTTGATAGCTACCCACTGATTATAGAAAATTGGAATGGTGAATCTGTCTGACAACTCTTGATGAATAAAAAATTATCTATGTCCATCGAAACAACAACATAGATATAAAATGAGATCACGGGATGTAAACAAGTCAAGCAAAACTAAATTTTGAGATATTCAAATTTATTTGCCTTTAAAATGATTATTCAAGTTTGATTTGTTGGTGTCCTGGCTAGTTTTGATATGATCAACCAAGTTAAGTTAGGTCATGTTGGTTTTCGACATCCAAAAGACACCGGTGGAGCGAGAAAGACGCGTGCGACATCCGAGGGACGAGAAAACAGAAGGAAGGATGCTCGAGGGGTGAAAGGTCGGAGTTGGGTTCGAGTGAGCCTAACTCCGGTTGGCCAGAAATCACCCAAAGAAGACCCGTTGAAATTTGGTCAGCGAGCTGCTGACCAAAGGCTTCTCGGGCGCTTGAGCACTCGGGCGCTCCTGTGCATATAGGCGCCCCGAGAGTCCATAATTATCAGTCAATCTACCGTTTGCGACCGTTGCGTACCGGATAACATCCAAGTCATGTGTCAGGTGTTGGAAACGAGATGGCTAGAGAGGGGGGGGAGGGAGGGTGAATATAGCCAATCACTTTTCTTTAAAACTTAACAAGTTTCCTGCACTTAACTTATCAGTAGCACAGCAGCGGAAGAAACAAAGGAAACTGAAAGTGTAGTAAACTAAAACAGAAATGAGAACAAGCAGAGACAACTGCCAAGAACGCTAACAAGAGGGTTTACAAGGTTCGGGGATAACTTGCCCCTACTCCTTGGCGTGCCCTTAAGGTGGGCGATTGATAAGCACCATTTTATTGATTATTTTAATTGCTAAAATCCATGTTTGACCCATGTTTTATTTGCTTAACTATGATTTTACCCTAGGTTTTAGGATTTCCTATTAATTTGGACTTAATTACAAATTTGCACATTTTTTGGATTATTTGGCCACTAATTTTCTGATATATTTTTGTAGGCATGAAAGGATCCTGGACCTAGGGCATACTGGGTCAAACTTGAGTCGGAAGTGGAACCGGATCGAATTATCATGTTTTGGATTAATCCGGGCCGTCCGATTCAAATGCGGCTAGATCTGAGCCATCCGGGACCATCTGAAGCAATCCGAGCTAGGGTTAGGGTTGATCGAGCACCCTGATCAAGATCTGAAGGTTTCATCCCAATCAGAGTTCAATCAACTGTTGGATCAAGCTTGGAGGGTTCTAGATCGTCCATTCAAAGACTAAGTTGATCTGGACTATCCGTTGCACATCTGGAGGATCCGAGCTACTACGAGGCAGATCCTGACCCCAGATCATCATCATCAAAGTTTGACTCCAATCAGAGCAAGATCATCCGTTGGATTTCCTCAAAACAATCACAGCCGTCCATGCTTAAGTATTTAATCAAATTTCCCAGCTCCTTCCTCTTCGTCGCGTCTCCGCCGCTACAGTAGGTTTCTTCGTTTCTTCTTCAGTTTTCAGCTGGTTCTTCAATCCAAGGGGCGCGACCACCCTTTTTCTGCATTAGATCAAGTTCGAGGTCATTAGGGAGAGTAGTTTGTGGAGTTTTCAGCTTGGAATTGGGCAAGAACAGGGCTGTTGAGAGGTTTCCGCAGCCTTGTATTTGATAGCTTCAAATTCGGTTTTGTCAAGTTCTTCATCAATCCAAGCTATTCAGAGGGGTTCCCTGAAGTGTTTGGATCATTCCCGCACCTTCGTTTCAATCAGACAAGGCTGAGTTGAAGAATTCGAATGGGTTTTCCTTCTTGAACAGATTTGAGCTCGATTCAACCGCAGATTCAGTTCCCCAGTGAATTGCTGAGCTTACGGGTTCGAGGCCAGCCTTTGCGTGACGAACAAAGAGACCTTGAGCTAATGAAGTGATTAGGGTTTAGATTTCTTAGTTAATTTCAGTTATTTGTAGCTGTAATTTCCAATTCTGCTTTAGTTTTGTTTCTGTCTTCGTTTTAGATTGGTTAAGTTCGTTTATTGTATTGTTTCAGCTGTAATCTAGCTTTAATTCTTCAAGTTAAGTAGTGTATGAATTTGTTTAGTGATCTATTAGTTTAAACTTCAGTTTATTTCTGTTTAAAATCTTGCGTGCCATTTGATTGTGGCATGCCAAATTCAGATTTCGTGCCATTTACAATTCTGCATTCTCATTTAGTTTCTGAACTTGGGTCAGGTTTTGTTTGTTTTCTAAATTGTTTCTGTAGTTAGCAGTTGTTAATTTCTTCATTCGAGCTAGATAAATGCTTGTCTAGATAACACAGCACCTCATTTTAGTTGCCACAAGTCAGTTTCTGTATTTCTTTTCAACATCTTCTGCGTATCAGATTTCAGTTCTGATTTCCGTCTTTGGTTTCTGCAAGTTTTAAGTGACAGTTTCTGAATTCGTGTAAAAGAAAAATACTCTAGTGCTTATCTATCCTCCCTGAACGTTAGACAAGTGGTCTCGAATTCAAATTGTCCTGTTTGTTATTGCCATTGGGTTGATTCTGAATTTCAGCCTTTCTTAGTTCCCATTTCTGCCAGCAGCCTCACTTCTGCAAGTCTCAGTTCTACTTCTGAATTTAGTAGCAGTCACATAAGTTTCTTTGAACCTTTTCTGAGCTAGAATTGTGCATCAACTTCAGCTTGTTTACTTGTGCTACATATGAAATTCTGCATACAGATTTGGCAAATCTGTAGTGTCTCTTGCATGCAATTAGTTCTGAATTGGTTTATCAGCTCTGATTGTGTATCAACTCCCACTCCTGCAATCTGATTTCATCTCTATAATTTAAACCATTTCTGTTTTCTCCTTCAGCTCATGTCTGCCATCTCTATGTCAGCTGATCAGAGAGGTGTCTTCGGTTTCTGAATTTTATTCATTCAAATTTCTGCATATTACCTCAATGATAGCTTGCATTAAATTCTGAACTACCTGTTTTCATTGGTGCATATCAGTTTAGAGTTTCTGACCTTTGTATCAAGGGAACATTGATTTTGCTGGATCATTCTCGAAAAATCAGATTTGCGAACTTTACAACTTGCTTGCATTCGAATTGCCTTAGTTAGGGTTAATTTCATAATTGGTCGAGTCCTTAATTGCCATTGCCTAGCTAAGTTCCTTACTTTATTTTATTGCGCTTTCATTTCCGAGTTGCAACAACCCAAAATCCAATTACTTATTTGAAACCCAAAAACCCGAACGACACATAAACACAAGCATCGACTCAAACACGACAACTAGCCCCGAGAAAAATACGACCTGTGGCCCCTTTACTACGTTTTCATATTTTGATTGCAAAAAGGGTTTCCAGCATTCATTTATATTTAAATCTGATGAGCCCACACTTTCGTGACAACTTTAATTAGCTAATTTGGGCTCATCAAATTTTTGGCGCTATTGCCGGGGAAGCAACTAGTTGATTTGTTTGATTTTTGCTTGTATGCTTTTGGACATATCATTGGGTTCTATTTTATTGTGCTTTATCTTGTGTATACGGTTGCTGCCATTTTTCTTGTTTGTTGTGTGACAGGGCTATAAAATCCAAATGTTTTCACCAGAGGACTATACAGAGTCACCAGAGTTCTATACAGAGCTCAATGATGCCCTGGTGGGGTTAAAAAATGTGTTAAAGGAGTTGGAATACCAACAAAAATATAAAGCTCAGTCATCTACTCGGCAGCAGCTTTTCCAGCAATTTCAACCACCACAGCAAGATTTCCAACATCCCTACTCAAATTTCCAACAAATTCAGAATGGGCAGCCGCAATTTTCAGTTTTTCAACGACCCAATCAATTTTTTCAGCCACATTTACAGCAATTCCAGCCACCACAGCAACTTCAGCAGCCACCACAACAATTTCAACCGCAATTTCAACAATTTCAGCCGGATTTTCAGCCAATTCAACCAATTTTCCAACAAACTCAGAATGGGCAGCCACTATTCCAAGATTTTCAGCCCCAAATTCAGCAATTTCAGCCCAACTTTCAGCCACCTTATCAACAAGATCAAGCACCTTTTCAAGGAATTCAGCAAGGGTACCAAGATAATTTGAATTTTCAGCAACCATTTCAATTTCCACAGCAATTTCACCCTTGCAACCAGAATTTTCAGCCCACTCAATTTCAATGTTCACCACCACAATTTCAACCTCAGATCCAAGAATTCCAGGGCTACAATTTTCAGCAATTTCCCCCAAGTGGTGAACCAAATTTTCAGCAGTTTAATCAGCCTGCTCAACCATTTGATCAACCGCCACAGTCTCAATTTCAACAAATGTTTCAACAAGAGCTTCAAAACCTCGAAAGGCAAATGGAACAAGTGGCTAGTGATTTGAATCAGATAAAAGCCCAAAGATCAGAACAGTTATATTCTCAAGTTCCTTTTAATTCTGAGAGCCCCGGAGTTGATTTTATATCAGTTCAAGGTGACCCTAGTGCATGGCCAAGCCCTTCTTCAAGTGATCTTAGAATTTTGTTGGAAGAAGATGATGAAGAAATCATCAAATATTGGGCACCTACAGCATACATCCCTCCGGAGATTCCTTTTCAAAATTCATGTCCAAATTTTTCAGCTCCAGAAGAAGAAACTGAAGCTCCACAGGACCATTCTAGACTTTTAATTTGTGATGATAGTGTTATTGATGGTCCTAATTTTTCTAATGTTGTTGTTGCAGATATTACTGAGGAAACATACACGGGAGATGATTCCACAGGTGTAGGGGATTGCACTAAGCCCCAGGGACCATCACAATTGACTGGTACATTAGAAGACTCAAAGGATGAACCAGAAAGTGTAGGGACTTGCATGGTGGAAGCAAGCACCCAAGGATCACCTGCTTTAGTTGAGTGTCCATCAGAACCTGAACCTGAAGAGGAGCATGTACTTGACCAGGAGGAGGCCATGGATACATCTACTCTTGTAGAACCTCCAGGTATTCTCCAGCACGCTCAGGTAAGTATTTCTCCTCTTTGTTCAGAAAAATTCAAAAAGGTACCTAGTGTTGACTTTGTTGATTCTGATGAATTTATTGATATACCTTGTGTAGAAAGTGTTTGTGAAAATCCAATAGAGGTACCAACTATTGATTTCATTGGTCATCATGTATTACTTGATACATCTCTTGTAAATTTGGATTGTGAAATAATTTTAGAGGTACCAAAAATTGATGTTGTTTGTTATGATGAATCTCTTGATACATCTTTTGTGGATATGGATAGTGAAAATTTTTTAGAAATGCCTGAAATTGATGTTATTTATTTTGATAAATCTCTTGCTATATCTTATGCTGAGGTTGAATGTGAAAAACTTATGGAGGTATCCGAGATTGATTTCATTGGCTCTGACACATTGCTTGATACATTCTTGATAGGAAATAATTGTGAAATTTCTATTGATGTGCCAGAAATTGATTCCTTTATTTGTGATGAGTTTCTTGATATACCTTTGGAAGATATTACTTATGAAAAATTTATTGAGATACCAGAATTTGATTTAATTGGATATAATGTAGCTTTGGATTCATTTCATGCAGAGACTGAATTTATATCATTTCTTTTTGACCCTGAACGCTTGAGAGAGGTATTACATGTTTTTGTAGGGTCCAGAAGACTTCAGGAGTGGGTGCTCCAACTGAACAGATTTCAACCTCCTGGAAGGACTTCTGAAAGGCATCAAGAAGGAGGAGAAGATCTTACTTTAATTCGAAGCACTCCATTCCTTCAATGGATTTTGAACCTGAATCGCCTTAGGCCACCAGAGAAATTTTTTGTGAAGTTTAAGTGTGGGGGAGTCCAAATTCTCTCAGCCACCCATACCCCTCCACTACCAAGATGGAGGCTACTTTTGGATAGGCTCCGCCCACCAGAATAAAGGGGAGATTGTTCTTTCTTGTATTTTTCTTTTATTGCATTTTTCATTTTCATGTTTCTTTTAGAAGTAGAATTTTCTTTTAAACTGAGTCCTTGTCAATAAATGCATGTTATTTCTTTTAGCACTTTTTCTTGCATGATTAGGAATAAATGTATCCCTCTAGGTTATTCTATAGCATTTTAGAATCTCTTAGAAAATAAATTAAATTTGGTTGTTCAAACTTAGGGTTTGAGCTAATGGATGAAATCTTGGATGCTTGAGTACTACTTGGTTTTAGATTTTTAATTGAGAACATGAGATGAATTAGTTTTACCTAGTGAGAATTAGCCTTATTTTTGTGACACACCTATATTATTGTACTCTAGAACTTGCTTAGGTTCTTTCAAAATCATATTTCAATAATTGGATCACATCTATAGAGCTAATCACTTTATTTTCCTTTCCACATCAATTTTTAGCAATAATCATGTTTATCCCATTTTTCTTTACTTGTTTCCTACTCTTACCATCACTTTTCTTTGGACTTGTTTGCTTTGAATGTTTTCTTGATGTTACTTTGCCCGAGACGGACAAAGATTTAAGTGTGGGGGAGTGATTAGTGTTTTGGAAAAGTTTGGTATCAAGGAGGCCTTTCAAGGAAAATTTCATGTCGAAAAAAAAAATCTGCATTTTCATGTGCCAATTTGGTTGAGTTTGGTATCAAGATCAAGCAAGAAGAAGTAGTTAAGAAAGACAACAATTGAAGCATCTAGATTCTTGCTCATCATTTGAAGATCCAAGGAAAACAAATGGCATGCAATATATAAATCTGCAATGAGGAGAAAAATGGCACCAAATGAAGAAAACTTGTGCCAAAAAGAGAAAAAAAAATTCTGTGAAGCTACTTTTTGGGCAGAATTGTTGGGATTGAAGCTGTTCTTTGTGATAGGAATCAGCCACACTTTGTTGGAGGCCTGAAATGCAGCTGTACAATCTGAAGACAAGCTGAATTGAAGTGGAATATAAGCTAAGAATCTGAAAAATCTGTGCCAAGAATACCAAGAGTTGATGTGAAGCATGTTTTGATCAGGGAATCTGAACTTCATGGGAAAGGGTGCTGCCGAGTGCTGCATCTGAAAGCTACTGAATGATACAAACCAAATTCGAATGAAGCTGAGGAAAAGCTAGAATCTGAAGCAGGGAAATGCAGGAGAGTTTGAAACAATTGCAGCAGAATTTGATGTAATGCAGAAATTCAATTTGAGGATGATTAAAGCACAGCTTGTGCAGATCCGAATTGGGGCTGATTTGAAGCCGAAAATAAATTAAGATTGCAAGGGCTGCTTACAAGAATTGAGAACAAAATCAGAGTGGAAAATGCAGTTGAAAAAGAAAAAAAAATCAGAACAAGCAGTTTTTGTGCAGAGTTAGTATCAAGATGAAGCTGAAATTGGTTTTCAAGGGATGTGAATCAAGGAACTTAGTATATAAGTGCATCAAATTTGTATCAAGGTTATCCACTGCTGATCAGAACAAAAGAATGTGGCTACTGGGATGTTTCAAATCAGAACAGAGAAAGAAGAAAAAAAAAGTTGTAGTGCCAAATTCCAAGTGAAGCATTTAGGTTTTCCACTACCATTTGCTCAACTACTCCTATATGCTAACTGATGTGAAGAAATCAGAGATTAGAAATTGATTCAGTGGAGCTGAATTTGGAAGCTGAGACAAAAGCAAAAAGAAAAAAAAAACATTTTGAGAAAATAAGAAAAGAAAAGAAGAAGCAAGTTGGCACACCATTGACTGGGCACCATAAATCAGTTAAGATACTCTCATCCAAATTGAAGATTTGCTCCATTACATTCTGAATTCACTAGAGAGAAAGAAAGAAAGAAAAAAATCTGAGAAAAGAGTGAAAGAAGCAAGGTTGGCACAAAATTGGCAAACTTGGCACATTGAAACCAAGGAAGGTTTTTTCATCCAAATCAAAGGAATTATTTAAATTTGACTTCGCCACACTTTTGATATCATTAGAGGACTGTTAAGATGGGGCAAAGCACATTGGAAACATTTTTGAGCAACCAAGTCTCCCACTCCATCAATTTTTCCATTTTCTTGCTTTTATTCCATTTCTTAACATTTTCCATGTTTTCACTTGTTTTTGTAGATGTTGATCCCAATCATGAATAATGGTAGAGATTAGACAATAAGCAAGCCTATGGTAGTGCAAGAAGCATGTGTGTATGAGTGAGCTCCACTTCCATCATCAAGTTAGAATTTAAGGAGAGAGCCACTAAAATTTCCTTTGAAAGGCTATGAGTTAAATTCATCTCAATGACTCATGATAGATGAAAATGCTAAGTTGTTGATTTAAGGACAAGATACTAATCCATAGAGCTTAGACGTGCGAGAATTTCTTTAAGGAGAGAGCCACTAAAATTTCTCAATGACTCATGATAAATGAAAAGGCTAAGTTGTTGATTTAAGGACAAGATTCATCTCGGCTCCAGTCTGCAGCTCGGCCGTTGCAACCTGAAATAGAGAATCGGACAAACCTGCTTCAAGGAAAGCCTTCGTTGACCTCTCCTTGAGTGTTTGAATCCTCCCCTGTCACCTGCAGCTTAATCAGACTGTTAGAGCAGCAAATCATACAGTAAATCAAATACCAGAAGCAAACATCAACGAATCGGATACGATCAGACGCTCTGACCACGTCTGACAGTGCAATTTGAATTAAAGTGATCGGTCACCGGACCGATCCAGGGCGTGTGGGTCGGTCACCAGACCGATCCACTGCTTCGCTGGGATTCCCAGCTCTCGCGGCTATACACTCCTGATCGGTCACCCGACCGATCAGAGTGAAGCCTGATCGATCACCAGACCGATCAGAGTCAAGCCTGATCGGTCACCCAGACCGATCAGGGCAGATGAACAGTGATTTTTTAATCAGATCCAAGATCCCTGATCGGTCACCGGACCGATCCAGGACTTGATTGGCAAGGGAACTCACTCACCGTCTGCTCCCTGATCGGTCACCAGACCGATCAGGAGCAAGCCAGCAAGGAAGCAGCCTGCTCCCTGATCGGTCACCGGTCCGATCAGGAGCCACACAGTAGATTCCCAATCTCACTGTGCGCTCCCTGATCGGTCCCCAGTCCGGTCAGACATCGCTGGATCAGTCATCAGACCGATCCACGAAGGAGCAGCGTGCCAATGTCCCTGATCGGTCACCAGACCGATCCAGAGACTCAACCCTAGCCCTCCAAGCTAGGAATTCATCCACCTTAGCCCTCCAAGCTAAGGATTTTTCCATCTAACTCTCCAAGTTGGGAATTTGCACCTAACCCTCCAAGTTAGGACTTTTCACCTAGCCCTCCAAGCTAGGACTTTTCACCCAACCCTTCCGAGTTAGAACATCATCCAACCTAGCCCTCCAAGCTAGGCACCTGACCCTCCAATCCAGGACTTTTTCACATAATTCTCCAGGATGGGAATTTGCACCTAACCCTCCAAGTTAGTATTTTTCACCTAGCCCTCCAAGCTAGGACTTTTCACCCAACCCTTCCGAATTAGGACTTTTCCAACACCCAGCCCTCCAAGCTAGGATTTTTCACACCTAACCCTCCAGGTTAGGATTTTTCAACACCTAGCCCTCCAGACTAGGATTTTCCATACCATGCCTAATCCCCGATCAGGACTTAATCATAATCCATGTCATGTCTGATCCCCGATCAGGACTTAATCATAATCAATGATCATCCACCTAAACTAAAATCGATGTCAACACCAAAACAACAATCAGGGCAAGACTGCATCAACATCAGGCACCCTGGAGCACTCAGGCGCCCCAGTACTGTCACGTCAGCAAACAGATAAGTTTGATCGGGGCTATAAATAGGCCCTTAGAGCTTAGTTTCAATTCATCCATTAACTGCATACAATTCATTTCTTAGTTTTCTTCTGCCTTGTGCTTCAAAGTCTGTAAAAGGTCTCTCCACCATTAGGAGATTTTAATAGTGAGCTTCAGTCGTCTTGGATTAGCAACCACCTAGGTTCCAACCAAGTAAATTTTTGTGTCTAACCCTTTTACTAGTTTAATTTGTTTATATTTGCTTTAACTAATTATTGTAATTAATCTAAATTCTTTGTGAGACCGTACAAAAGATTTAATTTTATTTTACAACGGCAATTCACCCCCCCCCCCTCTTATCGATCCACATCAACCCGACAAGTTGTATCAGAGCCAAGACGCCTCACAAGGACTAACCGCCAACTGCAGCAAATTCTAAAGAATGGTTGGATCAGTGATCTACCCGTCGAAGTTTGAGGGGGGCCTCACAATATGAAAAAGAAAAATGAAGGTATTTTTTACTACTGATTACGAATTATTACTAATAATAAAAATGGGTTTTCAGCTCCGAAAGATAACGAAGGAAAAATCAAGGAACCTGACTCCTAGAACAAAAAGGAGCAAGCTGATGCAATAACAAACGAAAAGGCAGAATTCCATCTGCTGACTGTCCTCCTCGAATAAGATGTCAATCGAATTGGGAAGTACGACTCGGCAAAGGAACTTTAGGAAAAGTTCCTGGAATTGCACGAAGCACCTCGGAGACGAAACTAGCACGACGAGACATCCTACGAAGTCAGCTTACCAACCTCCGAATGGAAGACGGATAGTTAGTTGCTCAACTGCATGCCAAGGTAAAAGAGCTAATCACGAGCCTTGAGAATCTCGGAGAAAAGGTGTCAAGTCGCGACGCTCAACGGTACACACTAAATGCTTTCTTGAGAACCTCGGATTAGACCTCAGTAATCGACGCATATTTTATTTCAAAAGATCTTGCGGTAAGTACTCTAGAACAACTGTTTTCGGTTTTAGAGCTTCACGAATCTCGGTGTGTAGGGAAGAACAGAAAAATGGACAATGTCGCTCTGAACGCGAGGAGAAACCAGATTGAGGAGTCATCAACAAATGCTGAAAATACAATAGAGATGGGTAAAGACGATCTCCGAAAAAGCGTGCAGTCTAATGCCATAACTTTAAAGAGGAGGGTCATTTAAAAGACCAGTGTCCCAAACTTAAGAACTAACCAAAGAAGAAGAAGGCGTTGAAAGCCACCTGGGACAAGACCTCGTCTGATGAATCGGAAGCCGAAGAATACGCTGGACTTGCGTTGATGTCAAATCATCAAGAGGAAAGCACTGAAGAAGGGGGAGACATCAGAAGAAAGCAGCGACGAAGGAGGAGTCCCTCTTTTCGAAAGCGACCCGGTAAGTGAGGTATGTTTCCTACCTTACGATCAATTGTACTCAGGTCTTAAAAAAATGCTTAAAGCTAATCTTAAATTAGAAAAAGAGAATCAAAAATTAAAAATAAAATTAACTAATGAATGTTCTTTTGATGTTTCTGATAAACTGAAAAATAAAAATATTAGTTTGCGAAATTTAGTTGTAAAACTAAAATTTGATATTGCATGTTTACGCCGAAAAAAAATAGTTATCCTGATAATCTGAGCTGGTATATTAAAAATCATAGGGATCAACTTAAAAAAGTATCTAAGAACTATATTCCTGTAAAATTTTTAATTAACCCCGTAGATAGGAACTTGTTTTGAGTTCCTAAGTCTTTACTTAATTAATTTTCATACATTATATGTTTTAGTGCTAACAATTTTTTTTTGTTATTTTTTTCAACAGATTATTTACTGGCTTTAAAAAATGAATAGCAATGAAATTTTAAATTGATAAAATTATGTTTATATTTTTTTCTCAATATATAAACATTTTCTTTACTTATTGTGGATTTTGAGATTTTTCTGATTATTTTTCGAATTTTCATAATTTTTACATTCGAAATTCAAATTTTAAATTTTAAAAATAGATAAAAATTTATTTTTTCAGATCCGATTTTTAAAAATCTAGATATGATTAGTAAACTTCAGTAAAATTTCACTCGATTTTTTTAAAGTGTTTTTGAAGTTCAAATATTAATTCTTCAAAAAATTTACTCAATCAGTATTTTTCAGCCACAGATAATGTTTTTAAGTCAAAAAGTTTTTTATAAGCTCCAAACTCTATTTCCCATTTATACAAAAAATTTTCAGATTTTTCTAACATATTTTCGACTTCTATGATTTTTTTTTTAAAAATTATCTATTGACTTTAAAAGAATATTTCATTCATATTTTCTTTTTTTTTTCCTTTCTCTAGCTTTTAATACGTCCCATTTTTTTACTATGATCAAAGGGGGAGAATAGCTTATGTTCAAGGGGAGGTGGTGATGTTTGATATTTTAATTTGCAAACATTTCTTTTATTCTTAGTGTTATTTTTTTTAGTTTAACCTTAACTGTACTTGGGTTGATACATATAAAAAATGGAGGAGATAGTTGGTGTCCTGGTTAGTTTTAATGTGATCAACCATGTTAAGTTAGGTCCTGTTGGTTTTTAATCCCTCTGTCTAAGTGTGCAGGAACTTAGGAGCGGAGGAAGTTGAGCGTAAGATGCAGTGGATTAAAAGGATTGCATGGGGAATTGAGCCGACGGGCTCGGTGCATCCGAGAGACGAGGAAGTTACGAAAAAGTACACCGGTTGAGCGAGAAGGATGTGTGCGACGTCCGAGGGACGAGAAGCCGAAAGGAAGGATGCTTGAGGGACAAATGGTCAGAGTCGGGTTCGGGTGAGCCTAACTCCGGTTGGCCAAAAATCACCCAAAGAAGACCCGTAGAAATTTGGTTAGCGAGCTACTGACCAAAGGCTTCTCAGGCGCCAGTATCTAGGGCAATTGAGCACTCGGGCACCCTTTTGCATACAGGCGGTCGAGAGTCCATAGTTATCAGCCAATCTACCGTTTACGACCGTTGCGTACCGGATAGCATCCATGTCACGTGTCAGGCGCCCCAGTACTGCCACGTCAACAAACGAATAAGTTTGACCGGGGCTATAAATAAGTCCCTAAAGCTCAGTTTCAATTCATCCATCAACTGCATACAATTCATTTCTTAGTTTTCTTCTGTCTTGTACTTCAAAGTTTGTAAAAGGCTTCTTCACCAGAAAGAGATTTTAATAGTGAATTTCAGTCATCTTGGATTAGCAACCACCTAGGTTGCAACCAATTAAATTTCTGTGTCTGAGTCTTTTACTAGTTTAATTTGTTTATGTTTATTTTAACTAATTATTGTAACTAATCTGAATTTTTTGTGAGATCGCATAAAAGATTTAGTTTTATTTTACAGCGAAAATTCACCCCCCTCTTGTCGGTCCACCTCGACCCGACATGATTTAGTTTATTTTTTATGAATTTGAGCTTGGTTCATTTAGATGTTATTAAACTCTTAATTCAAAAAAAAAATTGAGCTTGGTTCATTTAGAAATTATTCAAGCTCTAAATTTAAGTTTAGCTTGAGCATGCGTCGTTTAGATATTATTGAGTTCTCAATTCAAACTTGTTTGATTGTTTGAAACTTTTACTTATTTGATTAGTTATTGAACTTGATAATTTAAACTTATTTATTTATTTATTTTATTTATTTTTAGTATTTTGATAAGAATTTTATTAGTAAACATGGTTCACAAACGTTGTTCACGAATATTAACGAGTTGAATACATATGCATTCAAGCTTGTTTGATTAATTTAACGCATTATTCAAACTTATTTATTTATCGATCTAAACATCAAACTTTTTCACAAACGTTCTATTTATTTACAATCCTATCTATCACTTCCTTTATAAAATGATAAGAATAAGAAATTCTCTCCAAATGTAGATGAATTCATATGCTATAAACTTTAGTAAACAAAAAAAAAATGATGAACCAGGCAGCAGACAAATTGAACCTGGGGTAACCAAGAAAGGATAATGAATGGCTTCGTGGAAATTTTCACAGTAAGTTACCAAATATCACTGGATGTTAACCTTCCAAAACCTGTTAAATGAAAGTACTGTCATTCGTTAAATAGACAAGGATTTGTAGAAAATTTACCTGATACTTTTACTTTAGATAATTATGTCAACGACCGCAAAGGTTAAGGAATGATTATAATAGTTATAAGTATAAAATAACGTCCCTATGAGATAGACGGATGGTTAACGTGTGTAATGTTATCATATTAAAATCTAGAAATTAAAATTTGACAAAATCAGTGGGTCTGTCCTCCCCACGTGCTAGCCACGACATCCGGATTAGTAATCCCATGATTTATCTTTTTCGTGTTAATCTTAGGACGGATTAACAAGAGCACTGGGCGAACGAATAGTCTTTTATAACCTATAAATATAAAATAACTAATACCTAAAAACATAACCTTTAACCAACAAACAAATTTCCTCTGCGAACCAAGATGAGATATAAAGAAATGGGAAGATAAAACCTTTACCGCAGCAAACAATCGCGTAGAAGTTAGATTTAAATAGGAAGCAAGCAAAACAAGGAGGATAAATCTCTTAGGTCTCAACAGAAGAAAAGAGTAACAAGTAAGCAGTCACTTTTCAACAACTTCTTCCATTCAACCGACAACTTCCATTAATGAAACACTACCGCACCCGCGGCATCAGCCCGGAAAAGCACCCGCGGCATTTGCATGCGAGATGCACGGATATTACGTGTGGGCTTCTTGTTGGGCCTTCTTAGGCAGTCAATTATGAGGTCCACCAACGAGTACAAATAGCCTCGCGTTAGTGTGAAAGCCCAACTGCACGACAAAATGGACGCTTTGCTTTCGTCTTTGACTTGGCCGCCTACCAAACCTCCTTATCCTCTTCCATCGCTCGTCACCAATCAATCTCTCGATCGATCTCATTCTCCACTTGCCGCTTAGGATCGAGGATTCAAAGATCGAGGAAGAGAGAAGAAGGATGTGCTTCGAGAGTGACAGCGAGTGCCGGCCGCTGGGTTGGTTGCTCGGCCTCCCCTTCGCCGTCCTCGCCCTCCTCCTCTCCGTCGTCGGCGTTATCGTCTGGATCGTCGGGTACGTACCGTGGTCCAAACCCTAATTACCCCCCTCGCCCGATCCTCTAATTACGTGTGAGCTTCTAAAACAGTCGATTGAATGAAAAGAGTTCTGGATTGAAACTAATTAATTGCAGGTTGCTGCTCTCTTGCGTCTGCCCCTGCTGCCTCTGCGTCACCATCCTGGTGGAGTTCGCGATCGAGCTCATCAAGGCGCCGCTCCACGTCATGCGGTGGTTCACCAAACAGATCCCCTGTTAGTCCTCTGACATCCACAGATGTAATGCTCAGAAGGTTATGATCGTTGATTCATGTCGAGATGATGTTTTCCGGGTCTGTGCGATGATTCTTCTTATCTCCCCTTCTTCTACGGTCGAATTTCTACATTCTCGCAAGCAATTCAAAGGAATAATTCGCCCATTGTTCATCTTCGGAGGACGATTTACTCAATCATTGATAGCAGAAGTCTCTTTCAGTTGGCCAATCCAATCCGTTGGTAGTTTCGTTTCAGTGGGGAATCTTGTTCTTGGAAAAAGCAGTCTGAATTATGACGTATTTTGTGATTGTTTTCTTTTTGTAATGTAGTACCAGTGTTATTAGTGTTTTTCCTAAATTTATGCCAGCCTATACTACTAAATAAATGTATCGTAATCAACCTTGGACGACTGATTACATCATTGGACTCGTCACTGGTTTTTTCTGACCGACGCGACTAGGAAACGTCAAACCTCGCTTCACCTGGTGGTTTATATTCTTAGGCAAAATAAAAGGACGCTTCAAATTTATTATTTTTCTATAATACATTTATTTTCTATCCATTCAATTTAGTATTCATTAGATCATCCGTATCATTCCCTAATAAAAATTAGAATAGAAAAATTATTTTATTAAATTGGATATTCTTTTTTCACAATAAAATATATTAATTTCTCTATAATTTATTATATCTTTATTTTTTATTATTTTTCTCTTTATGTAATATTCATTTTTCACTGTCAAATTTATTATTTTCTTTTTTAATTTCTCTCTGCTAAAATAAATAATATTTTAATAATTAGAGATTAAATTTTATTCTTCAAATTTAGAGAAATATCCTAAAATAAATAATATTTTAATATTTAGAGAATTGATTTCATTGTCCAAATTTAAATAAGTATTATTCATAAAATCTAAATTTAGAAAATGATAGGATAACTAATATAAAAGTTTTTTTAAATAACTTTGCTAAAATTTAAAATAAAATTTATTTTTAGGAAAGTTATATTGGATGCACATGTGATAATAATTATCACAACATAAGAATGGATTGTTTCATTTTAACCAAAATTATTATTATATCCAATTTTTTTTAAATTTGATTAAAATTATTTAAACATTATCAAGATCTTTTAGATTCATCAAAATCATTTTAAAATAATTATAAACATTATTAAATAGTTGCTATATAATAAATAAATCTTAAAATTAAAATTCTAAAATTTTAAATTCCAATACGACTATATATTTAAATATTCTTTAATAATTTAATCAAAATTATTTTAAAATAATTATAAAAACTACTTTACATCGTTATAGGTGGCAAAAGATGATTCGTTCGTCATCAACGTTCCCGTCAACCTATACTAAGATCAATACGGAGGAGGTAAATCACGAAGATACTAATCCGAATACTATGATTAACATATAGGAAGAACAAATATATTGATTTTATTAAATTTTAATTCCTATATCTTAAGATGATAATATCATAAACTAACGATCAGTTCATCCCCACGAAGATAAAACTTTACGTGGTTATACAAGTTATAACGAACTGCTATAATATTATAATAATATTTTATTAATTATTATACAAGTTATTTGGTGTTGAATTTTGTTTGGAATTTCAAATTTATTGAAGGAAGTTTAGTCCCACATTGTTAAGCTATTGGAGTTGGAATGCCTTATATATGAAGTCATTCCAACCATGCTTAGATGGCTTAGGGGGACCTACACGCATGCGCGGGTTGAGCCCAAACCAGGTGGTTTCAAGGGGTCTGGGCCGGAAATTCATAAATCGGGCGCGACGCACGCGATTATCGCGCGCAGGGGGGTGCAAATCCCCAGCCCGTGAGCCTCGCGCTTGCGGGCGACCCGGTTTGGTTTTGCAGATTTTGGTTCAGTTTGATTCCTAAACCAATTTGGTTTGGTTTTATTTTGTCTCTCCTTTTATTTATTTATTTTATTTCTTTTTTTGAGAAACCGCACCTTTCCCAGCGGCTCTCGACGCGACTCCTCGCTTCGCGTGACCGCGATCTCTCAGCACGAAGAGGTAATGTATTTTGCCTCTTCGGATCTATAAAAGGAGAAGGGGAAGAAGCAGAAGACTCACTGCTTTCTTCTCTCCTTCTCTCTCTGAGCGATCAACGCCTTTCTTCTTTCGATTTTCGCCTTCTTCGTTCGGTTTTGGGTCTTGAGGTTTCGCCTAGTGCGATCTGAGGTTGTCTCCAAGGGCAACGTTCGTCTTGAAGTGTACCTACGAATGCTGCGTGGTTGTCGGATCTTGGGGGAGTTTTGTCGGGAGTCTTTGCACCGTAAGACGACAATCAATTCTCTAAAGACAGTCGGCACGTCGGCGCTTTAACCGGATAATTATTTCTAACTCTGTACTTTTCGTATTAGATTCTTGTATCTATATTTATTGTCTTCTGTTTTGGTGCATCTTACATATTATTATATTTATTACATTTGGTAGCTAATTATATATTATAATAATACTAAAAGTAACTATATATTTGTGGGAAAAAACCAGGCGTTCATTTATCCATTTGATAAATTGAACAATCTTTGGATTTTTTTTTTTGTTTTTGTTGTCCAGCAGGCGGCGCGTCGGTATAAAATCCCCGGTTTCCGACCACCGTTTCTTTTCCAGTATTTGTTATCGTGAGTAAAACCATCATTGGAATGTGCAGATGATTTATTTTATTCGTCCTACCTAATTCTAAGTAATCTATTCCGGCGTCTTTGTCTTTGTCTTTAGCGATGATCGGCGAATTCTCTCATCGTCGATTGAACATCATCATTAATTTTCGATCATCGTCCCGAATCAAATAATATCCTGAAAAAATAATGAATCGGTTAAGATCGTCGCAATTGCAATCTTATCGGATTCGACGGTGAATCCGACGAGATCGCAATTGCGATGATCCTCGACGGATTTACCGTATCCCTAGAATATAATTTTGTTTGAGACGATGATCGAAAGCCGCCGATGATATCTAATCGGGTACAGAGGATTTGTTCTCATGGAAAAACCATATCTTGACTCACCCACTTCCAAGGCATTAGATGGAGCTGTCGCCCATGGTTTCCAGTGTCCACTTCCCCGGTAAACGCCTCCCCTGCTTTCCATGTCGCCAATAAAACAAGGCCGTCGCTTTATTTGATTCCCCCCTATCAACCGGCCGTGACCGATTCGAGCTATTCAGACTTGCGTTCGAACGGCTTCAGAATGCAGGACGGCAGCGCGCGTCGGGGCCCGGGGACGCTGGGGCAGCATCTGGCCCGGAGGCTAGTGCAGGTGGGCGTCCGCGACGTCTTCTCCGTGCCCGGCGACTTCAACCTCACCCTACTCGACCACCTCATTGCGGAGCCGGATCTCAACCTGGTGGGCTGCTGCAACGAGCTCAACGCCGGGTACGCCGCCGACGGCTACGCCCGCGCCCGCGGCGTCGGCGCCTGCGTCGTCACCTTCACCGTCGGCGGCCTCAGCGTCATCAACGCTATCGCTGGATCCTTCAGCGAGAACCTCCCCATCATCTGCGTCGCCGGCGGCCCCAACTCCAACGACTACGGCACCAACCGCATCCTCCACCACACTATCGGCCTCCCCGATTTCTCCCAGGAGCTCCGCTGCTTCCAGACTGTCACTTGCCATCAGGTCCCCCAACCTTCTCCCCCCAATTTCGCAGCGAAATGTAGGGTTTATCCGATCTTAAACACGGCTTCGTTGATCTGCCCCAATTTGTAGGCGGTGATCAATAATTTGGACGATGCACATGACTTGATCGATACTGCAATATCCACGGCTTTGAAAGAGAGCAAACCAGTGTACATCAGCATCAGCTGCAACTTGCCGGGGATACCTCATCCCACCTTCGCCAACGAGCCTGTTCCCTACTTCCTCGCGCCCAAGTAGGTGTTCGGTGCTCTCTCTCTCTCTCTCTCTCTCTTAAATTCTCGTTAAAATGAGGTCCTTTTCAGGGCGAGCAACCAATTAGGACTGGAGGCTGCCGTGGAAGCAACAGCAGCATTTTTGAACAAGGCCGTGAAGCCAGTACTAGTCGCAGGACCCAATCTCAGGGTGGCTAAAGCACAGCAAGCTTTCGTGGAGCTCGCAGACGCGTGCGGCTATCCAGTAGCCATCATGCCATCAGCTAAAGGACTGGTACCGGAGCACCATCCTCACTTCATCGGGACTTACTGGGGAGCCGTGAGCACCAACTTCTGTGGAGAGATTGTGGAATCAGCTGACGCTTACATGTTCGTCGGCCCGATCTTTAACGACTACAGCTCTGTGGGGTATTCTCTCCTGATCAAGAAGGAAAAAGCTGTGGTGGCAAAGCCGAACCGTGTCACCGTCGGCGACGGCCCCTCTTTTGGTTGGGTTTTCATGGCTGAATTCTTGACTGCACTGTCTCATAAGCTGAAGAGGAACACTACTGCTATGGAGAATTACCGTCGTATCTACGTCCCGCCAAGCATGCCGATAAGACGAGAAAATAACGAACCTTTGAGGGTTAATATCCTTTTTAAGCACATTCAGGCATGCCTTTGAAAAATCAAATTTAACTTCATTTTGATTCAAGTTTGTGCTTGTTGTTTGTACTGAGTTTGTCATATGTTTTCTTTCAAGCAGAGGATGCTGAGTGGAGAGACCTCTGTCATTGCAGAGACTGGTGATTCATGGTTCAATTGCCAAAAGCTTAATTTACCAGAGAACTGCGGGTGAGTTCGTCGTCATTTTACCATTGTGAATGGTTGGGAATTGTGATCATGAAGCCATCAAACTGTTGACCTAGGGATACAATTTTCTCAGGTATGAATTCCAAATGCAATACGGATCAATTGGATGGTCAGTAGGTGCCACTCTTGGATATGCTCAAGCTGCCAAGGAAAAGCGTGTTATTGCTTGCATAGGAGATGGGAGTTTCCAGGTAAATTGCAATCTGTTCTTAATGATATTAATTAAATTGAAGAGCTATTGTTGTTGATGGACTAAACAAATCTAAAGAGAAGACATTGTTTCTTTGGATATTTTTCTTCTAAATTTTCATTCTTTTATTTACTACTCAAATATTCTTCTTTTTGTGTGACTCAAATGAGATTATTTTGGAAAAAAGATGTATGTTTTCAGAGAAAATTGGGCATCAATGGAGGTGAAAGGAACTGGTATTAATATTTTGTTTTCATACAGATGCAATCTGTGAGACTAAGAAATGAGATAGCTCTTATGTTTTCATTGTCTTCATTTTTCTTTTCATGATTACTGATTCTCACTAGTGCTCTTGGATAATTGGCCTATAATTCTATAGGTGACTGCTCAAGATGTATCTACAATGATCCAGCAAGGGCAACACAGCATTATTTTTCTCATTAATAATGGTGGATACACTATCGAAGTAGAGATCCATGATGGGCCTTACAATGTGATCAAGAACTGGAACTACACTGGAGTTGTTGATGCCATAAACAATCAAGCAGGCAAATGTTGGACTTGCAAGGTGAGTTCGTGGCAAGTCGCGACCATTGATGACAGATCTAAGTTTTGAAATCAGTTTGACAGCGAAAACCCTGGTGATTTATTGCAGGTGAACACTGAGGAGCAATTAGAAGAGTCGATAGCCACAGCCACAGGAGAGAAGAAGGATTGCCTGTGTTTTATCGAGGTAATTGTGCACAAAGATGATACGAGCAAAGAGCTTTTGGAATGGGGATCAAGAGTCTCCTCTGCTAACAGTCGCGCGCCAAACCCACAATAGAAAAACTGCATGATATGAGCAAACTAAGATCCTTTTCCTTCGCGATCGAACTAGGTGTTATCTCAGTATCTGGGTATGTAAATGAATGATTGTCTAAAGTTGATGATCCAGGGATTTGCTATATCTTGTTCACCCTTTTGATATTGAAATTGTGTTGGGTAGTTCTTCTGCAACTGCAATACGTGTTGTATCAGTAGCCTTTGAATAAAAGCTATCCAATTGTGCTCCATTTTTACATCAGGATTCCGCTTTTCTTTCAAGTGTCCACTTTACAATTATTCTTGGCATTGCAGGGCCATTCATTTTCTTATCAACTTCCATCCTCTGCCTTTTTTTTCCCTTCTCAAAAATTATGAAATCGTCAGGAGATTTAATAGGTACATGGATGGAAGATATATAGTGAAATTGTTTTTTTTTTAAATATTCTTAGGGTGGTAAAAAGGCAATTCACTCGTCCAGCGCCCCCCGCCAACTCTTCTCAGGACCAATAAGGAGGAAATAAATAATAGGGACTATTAGCTCGGACAGTGACTTACGCATAAGGAGGATAGACATCTGACTTCGTGGATTTGATACCTAGACTTTTGGTGACATTTTTTTTTCTATTCTCAAACTCTAGAGTTTAGAAAATTCTCTAATTTTTTGATTAAAAATAAATAATAGAGACTATTAGCCCGGACAATAAATAGCGCATAAAGAAAGATAGACATCTAATTCGTGGATTTGATACCTAGACTTCACAGTGATATTTTTTTTTCTATTTTCAAACTTTATCAAATGGAGTTTGGAATATTCTCTAATTTTCTTACTAAATTGAATCTGTTTTAGAATTAAATTTTTCTCTAAATTATGTAAAAAATCAATTTTGGCAATAAAAATTTTATTTCCTTCTTCCGTCATTAAATAGTCCAGAACGAAAACAGTGGCACGCGCATCACACGTGCTTCACGTCCGCTTGTTTGATTAACAAACCGCCGATCCATCATCGTCGCATTTGCGTTCCGCTGCAGTGGGACAGTGGGTAGATTTCTCGCTCTTTTACTACATCGGAGACGATGAGGAGCTTCCTGGTTAGATCTGTCGAGTCAGCCCTCAGACGTGGCGGAGGCTTCTACGGCCGCCGCCTCTTCTCCTCAGCCGCCGCGCCGGAGCGCAAGGTCGCGATCCTCGGAGCTGCTGGTGGTATCGGCCAGCCCCTCGCCCTCCTCATGAAGCTCAATCCCCTCGTCTCCAACCTCTCCCTCTACGATATCGCTGGCACCCCCGGCGTTGCCGCCGATGTCAGCCACATCAACACTCGCGCCCAAGTTTGGAAATCTTCCCTCCTGTTTTTCTCCGCCTTTTTTTTCGATCGTTGCGGGGATTCTGATCGGATCTAGGGTTTCTGGTCTGTCATTTGATGGATCTCCAGGTGGCGGGCTATGTGGGTGAGGATCAGCTTGGCAAGGCCCTTGAGGGTTCCGATGTCGTCATCATACCCGCTGGTGTGCCGCGGAAACCCGGCATGACTCGCGATGATCTCTTCAAAATCAACGCTGGCATCGTCAAGTCTCTCTGCATCGCCATCGCCAAGTACTGTCCGAACGTAAGTGTTTTTCTCTCCTTCACCAACAAGCTATTGCACTTCCTCTTTGTGTTCGTTCCCTCCAAGCGTTTGAGGAATCACGGTCTATAAGCAGAATTAATTTGTGTTTCTTTTAATCAGGCTGTTGTTAATATGATAAGCAACCCAGTGAATTCAACTGTACCTATTGCGTCTGAGGTGTTCAAGAAGGCAGGATCATACGATGAGGAAAAACTGTTCGGTGTTACCACTCTTGATGTAGTCAGGGCTAAAACTTTCTATGCTGGGAAAGCGAAGGTTCCGGTGGCTGGTAATGCCTTTTTCTTGTTGTATCTGATATTTTCATGATTAGGTGAGCAAATCATCCGAGTTAAACGATGCGGTCGTTTATACAGATGTTAATGTTCCTGTTGTCGGTGGGCATGCTGGCATAACAATCTTGCCTCTGTTTTCTCAGGTGATTGCTGTGGATTTGATATAATAATGTTGTTTCTGTGCTATGATCCTATGATTAATCTTTGATAGGTTAAATTTCCTTTTTCCAAAGGCAACTCCTGTTAGTAATGATTTGTCTCACGAGGATATCAACGCTCTTACCAAAAGGACCCAGGATGGTGGGACGGAGGTTGTGGAGGCAAAAGCTGGAAAAGGGTCTGCAACTTTGTCAATGGCGTAAGTTACACATCTTATTCTATTTTATGATGATCCAGCTCTCTTTCATTGTTTTGAATATATTGATCCATGTCTATCTTGGAAATTGTTATTTCCTAGTATTTGTCCTTGACTTTTCAATGTTATGTTGAAAAATTTGTGTTTGCTGCTTTTAAGAGTTCCTCATTTCTCTTTCGGATCGATGTTCCTCTTTTTCTATTGAAACAGACAAGAAGCTATATCTTACTAAAGTAGCTTTTTCATTTCTATTAATTTAGTTAGTCAAACGTCTTCAAATTAAAGGCATACTGTTTATCCTTTATATAACACGAGATAACATTGAACCAAGGTGATGTTCTCCTTAGAACCATGATGGTGTTTCTAGCGTTCTGCCTAGATCTCTCAAATCCTACCTGCTTTGTCTGATTAAACATATTAATGCATATAAACTTTTATTGTCGATAGTGTAACACCTTAGTTTAGAATTTTGGGCTTATAAAGAAGGATTATAAGTTTACAAGACGAACTATTATTAACTCGCGTTTAAACATTTCGACTTTCAAGCTAGTGGCTGGGCATAAATTGGGCTAGTTTTCTCATTTATGCGGGTTGAAGGTCAAAGCAAAGCATCCATGGATACCAATTTCTACTCCATTTTAAGTTTCTTAAGTAAACAAATTCCAGACGCCTAACTTTAACACATGAATGTGTGGTGTTCAAATCAGATGTAGGAATGATGATATTTAGTTAGTTCAATGAAAATTCATTAAGATATTGTGCTGTGTTATATAGTTTTGATTCCAATCATTTTATCTCCTATTATGTTATTCCTGTTTCTCGTTTTTAAGACTCAAGCCAGCCAGCCAGTTTTTACTTTCGTAATGACCTGTTGGTCTAGAGGTGTTTAAGAAATAACCGACCCTAAACCTCACCAGAGCCAAAGATATGGGCAATTTTGGGGCTTTCTTTGGGTTTAACGGTTTGCTGTTTTGATTTTTAGTTAGGTTTATCTGGGATATGCTGTTTTTTTTTCTTTCTGACTTATAAATTCATTTAGGAACTGAAATCCAACCCAGCGCAATCATTTGTATTGAAATTTATATACTTGGCCTGGATGTCAAGCAGCGATGTAATATTTCCCCAGAGCTAACCTGACATGGCACAATTTTGAGTTTCATGTATGAATTACTTTGAACCTAAACTGTACCACCATATTGTCATGGTTTGACTGAATTGTTTTGGTTCTAAAGTTCACACCAAATTGTTTTTGTGACCTGAACTAGTTGGACAGCGTGGATTTGGTTTAATACCATATGCAACCTTGAACACCTACTTGTTCACCTATTCTCGGTATTCCATCTTGATTTGCTATTGCCCATATTATTTATGTTTCAGTCTTCACCTATTCGATTCTAAGGCACCTTTTCATTTTGAAATTTAGTGATTTTTGCTTTTTTTTTCTTCAATTTGGAATTTGGTGAATCTTGCCTTTGCATTTTGAAATTTGGTGATTTCTATGTAGTGTAGCTTCTGAGAAAGAATAAACCTATCCATTGAAGTTAACTGATAGTACGATGCAGATATGCAGGAGCCATTTTTGCAGATGCGTGCTTGAAGGGTCTTAATGGAGCTCCTGACATTGTTGAGTGTTCATTTGTGCAATCAAGTGTTACCGAGCTGCCATTTTTTGCATCTAAGGTCAGTTCCATTCTTGTTGGCTTGCTTATTACAGCTATAATATAGCTTCAAATCCTTGCTTACTAACTGCGTACCTGCATGCTATTCCCGCTTTGTGTCTCGTCAGGTGAAGCTGGGGAAGAATGGAGTGGAGGAAGTTTTTGGACTTGGCTCTCTGTCTGATTACGAGAAAGAGGGCTTGGAAAATCTTAAGCCTGAGCTAAAAGCCTCAATCGAAAAGGGTATTAAGTTCGCACGGGAAAATTAAGCATTAAGTTTCCAGGTTCATAAAATTTTTGCTGATGCAAGTTGAGGGGTCAGCATCTCAATTCAAGCTTTGAAACTTGTTTTAATAAATTATTCCCAGAGGACCTCATGATTATTTTTCAGACATTCTATGATTGGTTAGGTTCAATCCATGCTGGGTAATTTTCTATTGTTTTTGTCACCATAGGAAAATCTAATTGATTGCTTAATAAGATTATCTAGCATGCTCTGATTAGGTCGTGTAAATATCATGTTCTCGTAATTGTTGACTGAAGTTTACTCAAATCAACATCGTTTTCTTTTCTTGGCCTTTCCTATATGGGAAGAAAACCAACAAACTTTTTCTATATATTTTTTAGCTATTTTCTTCAGGGAAGAAAGACTAATGAATTTTTTTTATTATCAAAAATTATATGTTTATTTTATACACGTAAAAGAAAGATAAAATTCAAATATTTTAAATAGTTAACAATTGAAAAAACATAAATTTCAAACAAAAAACCAACGTAAGCTCGTATTTTTTTTAAAAAAATACTCAACAATAAATAAATAAATAAAATATGGCTTTTATGGAAGTTTTTGAAAGTATTAAATCTTATAGGATAATTTGAAAATAACCAAATTACATATTCATTTTCTATTTAATCGATAATCAATCAAATCGATTTCTATATTTTTACAAGCTGAATTGATTTTTTTCTATGTTGAAATTTCGAATAAATTAATCAATTGATTTGCTTTTTAATCAACAGCGTAGTTACACTAAAGTCGATTTTAGATAAAATTAATTGATGGACTAAATACTTTTAGATTGACATAAAATTAATTATTATATGTTCAATTAATTTTCTTGATTATATTCATGCCTTCAAATATTAATTTAACTTAACATATTAAAAATATGATTTTTTGAACACGAATATATTTAAAAAAAATTAAATTATCAATTTTACAAGATCGACAAATTAACCAAATATTTTCGAATTGATATTAAACTACTTCTCATGATTATATCTATGTATTTAAATATCAATTTGACTTAATATATTAAGAATAAAAATTTTTGAATACGAATTAAATTTTTGAATATATTCGTGTTAAAAAATTATCGCTCATAATATATTTGATAAATTAATATTTGAGAATATTAATATAATTAAAGAATTAAATAAATATATATATGAACTAGTTTTATGTTAATTCGATTATTAAAAAATAAATAAATATCAATCAATTGATTTGTTAGAAATTTTAAAATTTAGATATAGAAAAAAATCAATCGACTTTATAGATTTAACTAATTTTTAATCGATTAGGATAAAACAAAAAATAATATGCAATTTAGTCATTTTCAAACTACTTATTTGATTTGATAATTTCTTAAAATTATCAACACGTCGGTAAAAAGCTAATAAATAATGCCCAGTGCTATGGTGCAGCAGTAGCTACTCCAGAATATGTGAATTTCTAGCTACGACGTATTTTATAGAATTTTTTTTTTAAATGTGATATGAACCCTGAGATGCTGAATTTCTAGACCGTTTCCGCGAGTGCTTTTCGATTTACCTGGTATTTGATAGAAAATTTTCGTGAACCGAATCAATTATTCAAATTCATCTGTATATATGGTCAATAATTTTTTTTTAATAAATAAAACTTGCTTACCCTCGAATGTTTCCGAAGCTAACGGAGTTGGATAAAAGGACTGTTTCCATATTATCAGCCGAAACAAAACCCTAACCTCTCCTCTGGCAACGACTCTCGCCTTGGTTCCCCTCTTCTGCAGCTGAGAAGAACGCCATGTCTTCGACTCTCCTTGAGGTGACGCGCTCCGCCCATGAGGATGTGGAGCGCCTCGAGCGACTCATTGTGCGAGAGCTCCAGCGCGAGCCCGACAACAACCGAGACCGTCTCTTCCAGAGCCACCGCGTTCGCCACATGATCGACCTCACCACCAACACCACAAATAAGCTTGTAATACCGTGTTCTCAGATTCTTCTATTATGTAATTTCGTAACATTATCTTGTTGTCTGGCTTAAGCGTCTGCTGTGCAATTTATTACGTTGATTTTTCTTCTGCCTTCTGCAAGATTGATATATACGAGGACAAAGACAGCGCGAGGAAAGATGAGATAGCGGCGCTTGGCGGGCAGACTGCAACTGGCTCGACTACGCTCTTTGGTGCGTTTTATGATAGGCTTAAAGAGGTAGGTGTTCATTCAAGCTCTAGATGTTGAAAAATACTACCTTCTATGCGGTGGGCGTTTGCTTCTCCTTTGGATTTGGCCGATTTTACATGGTTTGGTGCATAATTCTCCTTCCGATATTCAATATGATTTACGGAAATCTACACAATACTTTATGTTGATGTGTAGGAAGTTTGATTTCGTAAATTTTATTAAAAAAATTTGCATGACTCTGAGCCTTACCTTGTGCAGATTCGTGACTACCATAGGAGACATCCATCAGCTCGTGTGGTCGATACAACTGAAGAATACGAAGAGCTTCTAAAGGAAGAACCACATATTGAATTTAGTGGCGAGGTATCTTAGGAGCTTGTCATAACTTTGTGCTTGTTTTTTTCCTTGTGATGGACACTTGATTCCATTTCTCACATGAAATCAATTTCAAAGATTGAGATTCAAAGCGTGACACCAACTTGAAATTTATCCCACAAAACACAGGATTCTTGCTTCATGATCTAGACTATCTAGTCACTTTCCTGCAAACTTGCTTATTTTTCTTTGGGTTTTGATCTAATTCTTCCATAATGGTTATGTCAGTGTCTTCAATATTTGATCATTGATGGGTGAAGGAATCCAGTTTAGTGAAATCCAAACAGTTCAATTGGTTTGGCGCAAGAATTATATATATTAACATATTGAGTATTGCTGCTTAACTCAAGCTCTGACCATATTTTTTCCAAACTAGCTTTTGAGTTTGAGTTGTACTTTTCTTATGGTAATTCAGTTGATCTAGTTATCGAGGATGAGTTTTGATGAGTTAAGTACGCTCAGTAACACAAGAAACTGAAAATATTGTATTCCAACAAACAGATATGATGTTCTAATCAAGCCCAGTAATATGAGTGGCAAATGGAGAATGTATGAGTGCAGTGGAGATGTCATAGTCATGGAAAATGAATATTTTCTTCTCTTGATGTTTGTTCACATACGTGTGGAATCTTGTGAATAATAATTCTTTTGTTTCTTCCAATCACGATGAGGAATGGGATAGATGCCTTTGTGATTTTTGGATTTTAATTTCTGCAGGATTTTGTCATTGTGCATGCAGGATCATGCTGGCACACAGGGTAAGCTTTAGGTGTTTATACATCTTCGTGATCATATCTGATGCCTTGCTGATATAGGCTGTCCTGCAATTTTTGATAATTGGGCAAAGCTTATCTTTTCATGGTGTTATGGTGGGGGTGGATGGTTATTCTAAATAAAAATGAACCACACACTTAATATTTTTCAGAGTATATTATGCTTATGTGTTTATATCTGAGAGTACCTTCCTAGATCTCAACACGCTATTGTGTTTTTGGCACTACAACATAATTTTCTATTTATGTTTTCTTGGTTTTTTTCACAGGAAGCTTTTGGCCGATACCTTGATATGCATGAGTTATACAATGAGTATATCAATTCAAAGTTCGGGGATTCTTCTACAGAGTACCTGACATTCTTGGATTCATTTTCTCAAACTCAAAGCATTCCATTCCATCTGAAGTTGAGTAGGTAAACCCTGACTTTCTATTTTGGCGTCTCTTATTTGTATTATTGCAAATGCCAATGCATCATAGCCATCACAATTAGAGTAGTTTTTGTTTCATTTATGATTTATTTTCACCCATTTTCTATGGAAAAGGATGTTGAGAGGTTCTTTCTTTTGCTTTTCTTTTGAATGTCATATAGTTCTCTCTAGCTTTGTTAATTTCTTCAGTAATTTTTAACATTATTTTTTATTTTTCTTTGGTAGCGATGCTATGCCATAATATGTATGAAAAGAAAATGACTTGAACTGCTCTGAGTTTATGTTTGTTAATTCTGACAGACAATATAAGGAATATTTGGAGCATGTTTTGCAGTATCTTGTATCATTTGTGGAACGTACACAGCCACTACAAGATCTTAATAGGTTATTTGAGAAGGTAAAGTTGCTGATTTTTTTTTTCTGCTTATGAATTCTTTAAGTTAATAACTTTGATATACATCTACTGTATTTTATTCTATCAAAAATTAGTTAGCAATACTTATGCCCTCTTGGATGAGAGATTGATCCATTGACGTGTTAGACACAACTATTAACCTAAATTTCTTTAAATCAAAGATAATATAGCTTACTGTCTAAGCGTATCCCTTTTTATATGCTACAAACCACCTTGCTGGACTAAAGTAGGATGTTAAACTTGTGACAATATTTGTTAAGGTCTAAAGTCCAATTCATGGCCCATAATATTCTTAAGTTGGTGACACATGATGTCCAATGGTGGCTCAACCATCACATAGGCATCCCTTTCCAATAACGCAGTTTATGTAGTTGAAAAAACTGACACATGAACTCAGGCTTACGGATTTTGACAAGTGGTTCGGCCTAACAAATTAGTGGGTCAATTCTTTAATCTAATGGGTCTTCAGAGAATATAATTTAAGAATTTGATTATTTTAGAAAAAAATTATTATCTTCTAATCATAGTTATTAAAGGCGCTCGCCTGGTTGCGTCTAGGCTCAAGGCGTAGCCACCGAGCCTCTTGCGGTTGTGCCTCTTAAGCGCGTGCCTTGTTGAAGAGGAGGAAGAAATCAGTCTTGAGGAAATTGATAAAGATTCAGTTATACAAATTTGAAACATTTGGTGATGATGATAATGATATGATTAAGGAAGATGATGAAGATTTTGGATGATTTAGATATTTGAAATTTTTTGTTAATTTGAATTATGCGCATAACATATTTATTTGCTAATGAATTTTATATTTACATTATTATTTAATATTTTATGGACTATTGTTTTGTTAGTGAAATATTTTAGTAGAAATTCCTTATATGTGTTTGAATTGTAAAAATTTATACCCATAGCGTCTTACTTCGGTAAGGTGTGCACCTCATCTTGCATTGTGCGCTGTAGGCCCTATAGAACCTATGCGCTTTTGGACGCCTCATGCCTTAATAACTATGTTTCTAGTCTTGCATTTGATTATAACGTGAAATGTCTTATTTTCTTCTTTCCCTCATCTTAACAAGTACATCTAATTTCAATGTAAATTTACTAATTGGTCTTAGTTGGAAAGCAATTGTATTGATCTTGGCACTGCCTTGTTTAATTTTATTTGAGTCACCCATAAATTTGTAGTTTGACTGCTATGAGTTCATTAAATACGCGACCATCATGCATGCCTGTCCTTGTACGAGAGAAAGGAATCTCAATCTCTTGTTAAAGCAGAGAAAGAACACTATAAATCTACTGAAATTGCTATATAATGATCATAAGTCTAGCTAGTAGTGGGCTTCAAGTGTTGACTATTTAATGCCGCCATTTGATGGCCCATGATGGTATATT
This sequence comes from Boesenbergia rotunda, assembly GCA_024364735.1. Lineage (NCBI taxonomy): Eukaryota > Viridiplantae > Streptophyta > Magnoliopsida > Zingiberales > Zingiberaceae > Boesenbergia > Boesenbergia rotunda. The sequence goes on from JAGFNQ010008071.1 coordinate 139,356, forward strand.
TAATCCTATGTAAATCCTGAAAACTTTATAAACATGTTCCTAAGATTTTTTTTTTGAAAAGGCAAAAATGGTTTGATAGTAGCAATTTTATTCCTAATAGGAAAAAAAGTAAAGAATATTCAAAGATATATTTTAAGTGCAGTAAATAGTATAGTAAACTATTTATGTAAATTGGCTATGACTAATTATGGGCAATTTGATGCTCAGTTAACCTAGACAATAGTATTTTGGGTATGACATGCTCAAAAAGGTCTCATTTACATTTTTCAACCATAGTTCATGACCAATGCTAAAAATCACATCAACGAGAACAATCTTCACAGTTTTGATCAAAACTATCTAGTTTATTCACATATTTTCATTTTTTATTTATATGTTGTTGTTTTCTCCTACTTCTAGTCTTTTCTCAATTAATCAAAATATGAACATGATCTCATTTTCATACTTTCCTTCTTTAATGAAATTCATTTATAATCCTAAAAAAATTGAATTAATGAGATCTAGGATTCATGAAAAATATGATAAAATAAATTGGTTAAAGTTTGTTTCTAAATATGTTTTCTTGCTTTTCCATATTTTGCTTTATTTTTTTGATGTTTTCCTCAATTTAAATTTATATTATTCTGTGAACCTTTAATCTGGTAGATATTGACTTAATTTTTTAATCACTTGTTGAAGCTGAGTTGACCACATTTGCTTAGTGGATGCTATTCCAAATGAATAGAGTGATATTAATAGATGGTCTTTTTCTACATGTTTGTGAGTACTATGCTAACATGTTGGCTGTGTCTATTATGGTCTAGGGGATCGTTATTGAATTATCTGGATGAGAATCTAGTTTCTTCACAATTAAATCGATCAATATAGCATAACAAGAAGTTTATTTTTCTCATAGCAGCTTGAAGTTGAGTTCGAACAACAATGGGCTGATGGGAAGGTTTGGGATGGGAAAACAAGGGTTTAGACAGAGATCCTTTTCCATCACAAAGCGATGAGCTTGATCTTGAGTATTACAGTACACTTGAAGAACTTATGGAGGTTGGACCTGAAAAATTGAAAGAGGTTAGTTCTTTGCCCTTTACTATTTCTCTATGCTGGCAGTCTATACAATTCGGCCCTATGTTTTTCAGTTTTATCCTGGTGAACACTGACTTCAGTTTATTTCAATCAAACTTATAGTCTTACATCATCTACTGATGTTATCAATGATCAGGCTCTGCTATTTTCGCCTTCTCTGCTATTTTTCACTTTCTCTGCTATTTTCACCTTCTCTGCTTGTTGTGTTATACTGGTTTCTTACTCTTTTTTGGAAATATGAAAAGGCAGTATAAATTTGGACCTTTCTTGGCTTGGTATCTTATTTCATATTGTATTTTACAAAAAAAAAACATTTCCTGAGTAACAAGATTGTTTTGAAAGTGGTATTGATACTTTAAAAATTTCTGTAATGAACATTTATTGAGAAAAATTTAATTTAGCTGTTTCCACGACAGCTTGACTACCATTAAAGTAGGATATAATAGTTCGCATTAGGAATAGGGGGTTGGTTGGTTTTTTTAGAAAAGTTCAATGGTTGGTCTGATTCAAGTTATTAAAACATCCCCATTTACAGATATGCTGAACTAAATTTTCTGAGCTTGGTTCCGGTTTCAAGGATCTCAAATTTTTGTATTTGGGGATTTTAGATTTGTTATACTATGCTGCACATTTAATAGAAAATGAAAAGGGCACTCTTTATTATCATTATCATCAAAAGAGCGCTTCACTTTGAAAAAAATATCAAAACAGCGTCTCATTTATAATTTTCTGCCCAAAATATTCCTTTGTTCTCAGCCGGTCTAACCACAAGAATATGAACTGGCAAGTTGACCACCACCTTGGAGCTACTTTGACCAGAGCAGGCCCAGGGTTGAGCTGTAGCTCCAAAACGGTGCAGCTTTGGTCAAAGCAGCTTCATCGGGGAGCACACAAGCTATTTTGGGCATAAAATTATAGGTGGGGCGTTGTTTTGATAATTTTTGAAAGATGGGTGCCCTTTTGATGATATGGACAAAAGGGCGCTCTTTTGATTTTCTGCCATGAAATTGAACTATACAAAAGCTCTAACACTAGAATTAGACCTATAATTCGCAAAAATTGTATATTGAATGCAAGTTCTTCAATTCACATGACCTTTATATTTTAGATTAAAAAAGAAACATAGTTCCTATGTCATGTTTCAGTTGTAAGTCACTGATAACAATAGACTAAAAATTAATCAACATTTCTTCTCACTAAATATATAGGATCCAATACCCACACGACTAAGAGAAATTATCAACGATGAGAAATGAACATGATGATCTGTTTACCATCAATTCTAATCAGCTTAAATGTAACTGCATGTTACAAAGAACGTCAAAAGGAATACTGGACATAGAAGGGATATGTTGCAATGTGGAAGAAGAATTAGTGGAGGTGAGGGGTGGACATAAGCAACATGTTTTCTTGGAAAAAATGTTTTTAGTCAGTTCACTTTTCAGTCAGGTAGGATCTATTGGAAATCTATCGCTCTAAGCCATAAATCAGGACACACACCAAAACTTCCAAACAAGACTTCTATTTACAAACTTCCCATGACAGGTTGACAGTAGCCTGTTGCGGGAAAAAATGAATAAACTTTGCTTCATTAATGTGCTTATATGGCAGAATAAATACTTTCAAAGCATAAATCTCACTACAAAAACATTCTTGGAACTGCATAAAAGGGATGCAACGTGGTATGGTTCTTGCAAAACACACTATGAAATATGATAAGCAGCTATAAAAAATGAAAATTTCAACTTATACTACTTTTATGGATTCCCTAATGATTAACTTGATAGAAATTGAATTGACAACCTTTTATCAATCAACTTTCACTGTGCATAGATCATTGATTACCATGAAAGTATACTCCTTCCAATTCAATCATTTTGACATCCTACCTTCATAATTTGTTTTATCAATTCAATGTACATGCATCTTTTAATGAACATATAAATTAAGTATGATCAAAAAATAAAAATTATTCAAATTAAGATCATTACACCGACACCTACCTTGCATGAAACAGCGAGCCACATGCGACAAGTTGTTCTCTGGGATTTTATTTTAATTATCAAATTACTTAAGATAACAAATTTTATTGAACAATGCAATTGCAATATATAATGAATTGTCTATACATCTGATTGCTCCTAAGACTAAGGCACCATCACTAACAGTATAACCTTGCATGATTGGTACTTCAAAGGAAATCAAACTTCGATTAGGACATAGTTTGAGGTGGATATTGGAAACTAAATAAACTGTTAAAATTTAAATGAATGCCTTTTGCCTCCAAATTGCAGGAATTGCTTCCAAAGGGAAGAACAACTAAAGCTCTCTTTGGCTGTGCTTACACCTTACTGTTAATTTTGCTGAGGCTTAGTACTGACCATGAATGTTTTCTCTGGCTGTGCTTATTGCTTGATGCTCTCGGGGCTTAATACTGACCACTTATGATCTCTCTGGATGTGCTTGCAGAAAGGCTAAGGCTAGGTTCATAGAATATCCATATGGTAGCTAGTTTTAGGTACTACCTGCTAGGTAATTCAGACTAATGTTTGTGGACATAGTTGGCAAACTTCTTGAATGCTTCTTTAAAATGCTATAATATAGGCTAATTTAGCATGGAAAATTTCTGTGGTCTAACCGGTTGGTCTTTCTTTTCAGTGATTTTTTTTATGCTTATGATTATTTTTTCCATTATGCTGAGTAATGACAACACTGTAGGCCTTGGCGGCTCTCGGCTTGAAAACTGGGGGCACTCTTAAACAGCGTGCAGAGAGGTTGTTTCTTACAAAGGTTAGTAGTAACGTATTGTTTAACTATTATCACTACAATGGGTGGGTGTGTGTACCTTGGTTTCAGTTTCCATTTATAACTAGGCATATTCATCCTTAATCTTTGTAAGTTTTCTCGCTTCTAGTTTTTTCTTTCTATTTCATATTTGAATAAGCATCAAGGCAAGTTGTTTTGCCAAAATTTTATAGCTTATCTTGATAAAATTCTTTATTGTTTCCATTTTTCACAGTTATTATAGACCATTCATTTTCATGATTGCTAAAAGTAAAATCCACTGTGTTCCAAGATAGATGAACTATGTTTCATCTGGTGGAATCTTTTTGCATGGGATTTCTTGTTTTAGAACCAGTGATAAGATGAATATTTAGGGTTTATCTTGATTTTCTCCCCCTTACACAGTGATCACAATTGTTCCTGGATTTTAAGATCTTATTATCCTGCATCACAAATTGGCCTTGGCATTTGTTTCCCAACTAGGATTTTAATCGAGATGGTATCTTATACATCATTACATCCTGATCCTAAGTTTCGATACTATTATTAGGTACGATCTCAATGTGAGAACTAGACTTAATGGAATATGCTGACATTCATATAGGTTCCCTAAATTTATCTACACATGTCAGGTTCACGTTGTGAACAAAGAATATGCTTCCACCAGCACTCAACATTGCTACAGCTTGCAGGTTCATTTTTGTGAACAAAGAATATTGTGAAGTTTCAATAATACATCCATCCCGATAAGATATTTCAGGTCCTTGAGAATGTTTCCAAATGTCCTAAACTGTATTTTGAAATATAGATAATCAACAATCACTGCCCATACTGGAGATTGGTCTATCGTAATGTACTAGTACCACTAATCCTCCTCATACCAAGTGGTACACCACTTGCTATAGCGTATTTTACTAATTTGCTTACATTGTTATCAATTTTGGACCATGCTTTAATCCTATAACCTTGTCATCACATTTCTTATAGGGTGTAATTGAACCGAGCTGAGCCGAATAGTAAGAGGCTCGAGTTCGGGCTTGGTTCATTATTTTTAGGCTCGAGCTCGAGTTCGATTCGAACTTTAGTTCTTAACTCGAGTTCGGCTCGTAATAAAATTAAATAGCTCGAGTTGGCTCGAGTTCGGCTCGAAAAAAGCTCGTTTAAAAATTAAACGAGATTAATTCGAGCTTGCTTAAAATAAATGACTATAATAATTAATAATATATTATTTTATTTATTATTTATGTGATATTTAATTATATATGTATATATAATAAGATAAACGAGCCTCTTAACGAACACGTTCGCGAGCCTCTAAACAAACATATTCACGAACTCACGAATCATATACCGTTAAGCTCGAGTTCGGCTCGATAATGTTTTCGTGCTCGCAATCGAGCTAGAGCTCAGCTCGTTAACTTAATCGAACGTACTCGAACGAACTATTTTTCGAACCGAGATCTGAATATCTCGCGAGCGGCTTGGCTCGTTTACACCCCTAATTTCTTGGTTATCTTTGTTCACTAGCTATTTAGTTTTCCTAGATTTTTTTTTGTCTTCTAAAGATCATGCACAGATTTCTTTGATTTAATTTAATTTGATCTGGAGATTTAAGCATGGTTGTGTTTGTTTGCTTATGGATAACTTGAGCATCTTGGTTCCTTTGTAGAACACTCCTCTAGAGCAACTTGATAGGAAGCATTTTGCAAAAAGCTTACGTAACTCAGAGAAAAATGTTGCCACTGATCAGATTAGTTCTAAGAAAGAAATTGCTTTAATGGAGGCAAAGTTGCATAATTTATGTGACCTTCTAACAGAGGTTAGTCTATGAGTGTTCTTTTGAAATGCATTCTGTCAGCATTTATTTATTATTCTTGATAGTTTGCTTGATATGCACATTCAAGCATTTCGTACACACATCTTATTTTAAATTCTTTCATGAGAAAATAGTCTTGATAATGTTCAGTTTAATTCTAAACACTGAACTTTGGCCTTCCACGATTTCATATCATATGATGGATATATTGAAGTAGAAATTGCAGGTTATGTATTATGAGAGAGTACACTATGAATTCTGTAGATTAAGCTATCATTATAATCGAGGAACAGGAAGAAAGAAAGGAAGAGTTGTGATGCAAAGAGGAAGGGAAGGCAGTGAGAGCAGGAATTTCCTTCGAATTGTATATTTGCTAGGAGAGGAATGTAAGAGAAACAAAGAAAATGACAAAGTCACTCCTTTCATCGTCATTCCGAAGACATGCTGGTTAAACTAGTTTGTTTTAGACTTTTTCATCTTTCTCCCTTATGTCCACTTTCAATTAAGAGTGGGGAAAGGAGGCCTAATAAACAAAGGAATTGATTGTTTTCCCCTTCGTTTCCTTCTATGTTGGCTTCCTTCCGTTTGAGTAGACAAGTCCGGAATGTGTAATATGCATGCACACTACCACTTAAAACCAGAAGTACAATGTGCTTCTTACTCTCTCATTTCTTGTAATAACAGATGGTCCCATCTTTTTATTGGCAGGTTATTGATCAAACAAAAGAAAATATTGAAAAGAAGCAAGCTTTAACATATGAGGAAATGGAAGCAGAACGTGAAGAGGTAACCTTCCATTCATTGAGGAACTCTAGGATTGTAACTTATAGATAAGCAATGATAGGGAGAGTGAAAATGGGAGAGTGAAAGCAAAGTGAATGAATGAACTTTCATGTACACGTCGATTATACTGGACACATCGGCCTTCGGCCGCTCGAATCAACTTACCTGAGGGCACGGTGAACCCGTCGGAGATTGCTGCATGCAAAGTGCCACGTCATTCACTTTGCCTTTCACTCGCCCTATCATTTTTCATATAGATAATAGCTGTTGTACTTTGTGATCGTTGCTGATGAAATGTATTTTGATCATGCTATACACTTGTAGACTTTGCAGTTTATGTTCTTTTCAGTAAATGTATAATTGCATGTTTAAATGGTAGAAACTTATCTTCTTGGCAAGCCTCTTACATGGTTGAGGATATTAAGGAGGTTGGAGCTGTGGGTGCATAGCTAAATGTTGTGATGTGGTAAGTAAGAACGTGGAAGCTCATGCTGTGGCTAAGCTAGAGATGTTGGGGTTGTGATCTTAAAGTAGACTTGGTAGTGGATATTAAGGAGTTAAGGGCATGGTCTCTAGCTAAATGGCAACATCTATTTAGAATTAGGAATATTTAGGTTCTTGCTGTGGCTAAGGTGATGATGAAGGGGTCTTCAGGTGGAGGTTAGTTTGTACTATAGAATTTAATGTAATAGTTGCTAGCTGTTTAAAAAAAACATTTATAATTGTCTTTGCTTTAGCAATATTCGGCTTATCCAATGTCAGACCATCAGGATAGGTATGAAGAAGCCAGTGCTTTCTGTTTGCTTGCAGAGAAATGAAAGGAAGGAAATGTTGTTGATAAAATGTTATTATTTCATCCTATTTCTTTCCAAGTAAACAAGAAGTAGATTCTGTGTATTTATTCTGATCGACTATTTTGTGCACTTGAGGTGTATCAAGGTTTAGTGAACCTAATATCCTAATCATAACTGAAATAATTGGGACCCATATTGGTTCTCTTTTGGTATGTTAGAGAGAAATTTGTAGAACACTGGAAAGCTAGCAAATGCAGGCAATTAATTCTACGGTTAAAACCTTTATCTCCTTGTTTACTCATGGTTTTCTCCAATCCTTTTCCAGAATTTGGTTTCATGTATCAAAAAGATTTTGTTAATAGAATGATATCTTCCTTCTATCTTTAATTTGCTTCTGTATCTTAATTGCCTTAATTTTTTTTCAAGCGGAAATCACATTTTTGTCACTTCAATCAGGAGGTAATACAAGCTGACTCTGAAAGCGATGATGAGGAGCAGCAGATCTACAATCCTCTAAAATTGCCAATGGGCTGGGATGGGAAGCCTATTCCTTACTGGCTTTACAAGCTTCATGGACTTGGACAGGTATGCTTACACCAGTCCTTATGTTCATCCAGCATGCAAATTTTATACTCTTACTGTAGATTTATCTGAATCCTTTAATTCACCATGTTAATCTATTATGTGGTCCAATGTAAGCAAGCCTTTCAGCCATATGTGATTGTAAAGCTAGGGTAATCTATTTCATAATTTCACCTTTCAATACATGGTTCATGAGAAACCATTCATCCAAATGTACGTGCTATCAAATTAATGGCAGCATTTTTTATTGTACATAAGCTTTTGCTCTTTTTTAATACTCCCATATGAATACTCGATAATTTCATGGCTTTTCCTGTTTGTGCTGAAATAGGCAATAATTTCATAGCTTATGAGTATAATCCTTTAGTGCGTTTGCTTCCTCTCAGTGTTTTTTGCTAATTAAACATGAGGGACCATTTTGTTCCTTCGCTGTAGGAATTCAAATGTGAGATATGTGGGAACCAAAGTTACTGGGGACGAAGGGCATTTGAGCGCCATTTTAAGGAGTGGCGTCACCAACATGGCATGCGCTGTCTTAACATTCCCAACACTAAAAACTTCAATGAGATCACGTCCATCCAGGCAAGTTCACATTTCCATCTGTTTTGGACAATTTTTTTTTGCGACCATGCATCAATAGACATATATTTCATAGTCATGCTTTTGAATTCAGTTTAGTATATGGCTCCACAAATTCCAAAATCCTGCAAATGTATCACTAGCTATTTTATTAATTGCTTAACCATTAACATAAATTTGAATTTACACATTATAAATTCATAGTAAATAGCAGTATTCATAATAATTTGAGTTTATTTTATTTTTAAGTATTATTTATTTGTGTAGAACTGTGTACATGAAAGTCGGCACTCTGAGACAATATGGCTGGTCTAATAGTATTATTACAATATTTGTAGACTATTAGGGCATAAATTGATCACACGTTTCTCTGAAAGGCTACTTTTCATTCTAGCAATTTTTGTTTCCAAATTATTTCTCTAACTTCATCATTATTTCATTATTAAATAATTGATTTAGATATTTTAACTCGTTTAGAAATTTTAAAATTTATGACATCAATGTAAGCGTAAGCCAGTTACTTACCATTCAGTATGGTAAAAATCATGCGCTATTGAATTTCACCATATGCCTTAACGGAGCTATTAATTCCTTCATCAGGAGGCAAAAGAGCTTTGGGAGAAAATACAAGAACGTCAAGGAGTCAACAAATGGAGGCCAGACCTTGAAGAAGAGTATGAAGACAGAGAGGGTAACATCTATAACAAGAAGACATACACTGATCTGCAACGCCAGGGGCTGATTTGAAGAGGTGATCAGTTTCATTTGATTGTTGCGCTGTTTGTTTAGACATGTTATTCTGAAAAGTGCAATTCAAATTAAAAAAATAACATTTTTTTGGCAATGCAGGATCTGAAGAGATTTCAGTCGCCACTGGAGCTTGTTAAAGCCATATCAAACGCATTTGAGCTTTTTCAACTATCATGCATTCGCATTCTAGGACTAATGTTCGACACTGAATGTGTTAGGATTAAGTTGTTGTATTGCATTAGTAAAGTAGCATTTTTCTCCAACAAGTGCTCGTGATTTATGTGGAAAGTGTTCGCCATCTGCTAGTTGTTATGCGGGAGTTATATTGGAAATACACACATTGTTCAATTTTCAATCCATTTCTCTCGTCATGTATCTTATTTTTTAATTGACACCAAGTATGTAATTCTTCAAGCTGGTTAATTTTGAGACCATTGGATTTTTGGTTGGCCATCAAAATAAAAAAGGTGGTACTCGTGACGGTCTATTCCAATGGTTTGCTTTCTCAGGTCCAAATTTTTAAGAGAGACCACGGTATCTTTTTCGAAACTGCCAAAGTCATGGTTTGAGAATGGTTCACCAAAATCATCTACCATTGCCCATTGGAGCATCTCTTCAAGTGTTGGATCTTTCACACGCTCGTTTCTCACCAACGCTGATAATTTGAATTTAAATTATTCGACAATTATAACAAAAAAAATTATTGTTTAATTTTTTAATGTTTCTGTAAAAGCGAATTCAATAAATTTAAACATCTCCCCAATAACAATAAAGCTCCTTATAATTTTCCTGTAAATTTAATTATTATTATTATTATTATTATTTTGATCTTTTAGGTCTCTCCACTTTTCTTCCACGTAGTAGGAATCACTGCCCAGTGCCTTGCACTTTGGGGAAGCAGTAGGCCTCACCACCACCTTGGCACCTTCCCACGGCTCACCAACATGCTTGTGTTTCATGTCTCGTCTCGTGACTCTCGTCTTTTTAAGGCCCATGTCCTCTGCTAGTAAACATACACCATCAAGTATCCAAGAATTACGTTGCAAAACAGAAGCAGTTCAGTGCTGTATATTAAAACACCCTTTAAAGCTTGCCCGTTCTAGATTTACTTATCCACATAACCTCTTTAAAGCCAAATGAATTACCTAACTTGGAATAAGATGGAAACATAATTAACATCAATTAATTAAAAATATTTTTTATTAATTTAAATCTACTTTAACATCAGTTAATGACCTGCTACGAAATAGTGGGTTCAGAGTCCTCTAATAGTAAGATGCCAGTGCTTTACATGGAAGAAGGCATCTCCACAAACAAATTGTGGACCAAATTCAAGACTCCAAGCTCTGGCTTTTGCTGCTCTTGTTAGCTATCAGAATATTTCCTAGTTGTAATAGTCAAGCACAAGTAGAAAATTAAAGGCAAACAAAAATGGTGATGGGGTATCCAGTACAATGAATGCATCCAACAACTATAAGGTGATGATATTCACCACTTACTAGCCGTTTGCATTTATGTGAAACCTAAATCATCAAGCTTGTGGGACCATTAACACTAGGCTTTATGCTGAGATATGTGAGGCACAAGGAAAGCCACATGCCATGTGATGATAAATAAGGACATCCCAATGCACAAAGTTCCTACTAATACGAGATCCTGGGAAAAATCTATTGTACATTATACGTAATCTTATCTTGTTTTGCAAGAAGCTATTTTTGAGACTTGAACATAGGTTGCATGACAACAATTTTACCATTACGTCAAGACTCCCCTTCTCATGTGATAATAAATAAAATCACAAGGCAGTACACAGAAGACATCAGTATATTATTGTATCGTAGAGCAAATTAAATTTTCAGATGAATTTTGTGTGTTAGTAAAAGGAAAAAAGAGCTTAAAAGAGCAAGTAAACTTGTAATGGACATACATTGTGGAAGGAGAAAGAATTCATAAAATTATTTTATTTGGTAGAAGTGGTAGCATATCAATTCAACAAGGATAAAAAAAATCAACGAACATCTCTTTTTCCCTCTCCTGGTAGCTCCTATCTATTGACTAACATCTTCAGCTTCCAATAATCTGTTTGTGTGCCGTATATACATGCACTGAACAATCAAAAACTTCACTCGATCAAAGGTACAGGGCATATATGGAAGATAAAAGGTGGACTGATAGGGAAAAGGGATGAGATTGGATATAGCAATAATGGAGCAGAAAATGGTAGGAAAGAATGAGCAAAATGGGCAAATGTTGAAGCAAAGTTAACCGTGGATGAATATGAGCTCTTTTTTGGATTCAGGTTCACTCTGACACAAATTGAGTATCTTGTAGCTCAGTTTCTAGACTAAATGAGAAAGCTGCGAATTTTCCAGGATCTATCAAAATTGCTCAATTGCTTCTGTCACCTTACAAACTGTAGTGGCTCACTGATGACTCCAACACTCGATGGCTGGGGTAGATCATCTCCTTGACTCTTCTTCCATTTTTGTAGATCTTAAATGTAGGGACTATCCTAACATTCTCAGCCTTTGCAATAGCAGGACTACGATTGATATCAACCTTTTGATACAAAACGTCAAAGCAATCAGAAACCATAACAGAAGAAAGACAACAGAAGATTGTAAGGCAGAACCTAATACATCACCTTGAGAAAGTTTGTAGATGGATGTCGGTTGCACAGTGCATCAACAAAAGAGGATAATTCAGTACATTGTGTGTTCAAAGCTGTCATGAAGTAGACAACTGAAGCTCCTGAAATAATAAAACCAACTTACCAAAGGAGCAACGTAAACAATAGAACTAATAATCAATAGAAATGAAAAATCAAAACTGACCAGGTAAAGATACTGCTGCATGGAATTGTTCCACGCTAGTAACTTCCTCAACATCTCCACCGAACTTCAAGTTAGAGACATCCTCACCACGAGAAGTCTTTAGTGCAACCTGGGCACGGAATAAGGCTTCAGCGACATCATTGTCCCCAGGAAGCTCTTTCCTCAACACTTCATAATCTCGTACAGCTTCAGCCCAGCGCTCAAGCTAATTATGATGTAAGACCAATGAACAAAGAAAATTCACAATCCTTCTATAGAGCATATAATGTCAAAGAAGCAAGATTATATGAGACAACCTTGGCATAAGAATCAGCACGTCTAAGGAGAGCCTTAGTGTAGTTAGGTTGGAGTCTCAGAGCTTCATTGCAATCCTCCACAGATTTACCCCACTGTCCAAGCTTAGAACGGCATGCTGCTCTATTGCATAGTAGTACTGGGTTTGAAGGACTGGACCTTAGTCCTTCCCCATAAGCTGTACAGGCCTCAGCAAAATTTCCAGACTTAAAGAGCTCATTTCCTTGAGCCCGAGCTCTTGCCGCTGATCTTATGCTGTTCAACACTGATGCCACTTCTACACTCCAAGCATCTATCTGCCTGGCCTTCTCAGCAGCTGTTACTGCATTCTCAAACCTACAATATTCATTTTTATCTCATGACCTAAAAAATGATTCATGGTATGATATATTACTTTGAAATAGTCACTTACCTTCCCAATGCCATATCAACTTGCGCTTTAACAATGTAGAAATAGGAATAGGAGAGCATACCAAAGATTTTGGTAGCGGGGAGTACATGGATTGAATCTTCAATTTGAGATCTGGTAAACGTTGAGTCAGCCTCATCAAGCTTTAGGAGGTTGAGGAGAGATTCTGCTCTCAATGCAACAAACTGCAACATCAATTAAAAAGTCAATTAATGACATTAAATTTGCATTCAGAATGCAGAATAAATAAATAGCATGCAGAATTTACCAGCATAGAAGTATCTGCTCCTGCAGCAATTGCAGCATCAGCTTCCCTTAATGCGCCCTTCCAATCTCCTATCCTCCTTGCGACTTCACAGTTCCCCAAGTGCCTCTCTACTTCTTGCAGCTTCTGCAACTCAACAGGGTCGGTTGGTTGTCCAGTCAAGAAAAGGTGTTTCCTGCCATCTTCAACAAGCCCCAACCTGTAACATGAAATGGTTTAGACCAGGAAGTATCATATCTAAAACCAAACGAAATTTAAAGATCAGAATCCAAGGCAGTCATAACAGAAAATGCGAAAGAAGAGTTTGGGGAAAATGCCATGAGAAGATGGCAAAAAATGCATCTACTATAATACAAATTCAAATCTCAATCAGTTGATCACCATGCTAACTAGGATAGATATCTAGGATTTTTTAATGTTCTGTTCAGCATGTGAAATAACAATTCACATGATGAATTGCAAAAGGTCACTCCATAGTAAAACAATGTATAAACTAGTAAGAGAACATTGCACATCTTGAGAAGGAACCAGAGAGAAAGATCGTGACATGTACCATAAGAACTTCAACCCGTCTACTCAAATCATTTAAATCAAGCTCTACGATGTCAAGAAAAATGATTTAAACATAACACTAATTCATCAACACAGGAAGACAAGGTATGGAAAAAAAAACTTGCATTATCAGTGTCATCACTTGAAAACCAACAAAAGCATAAACTACCAATGGGATCAACTGAAAGCAGACACCTTTAGGATGAAAAGAACGCAAAACAGCAGAGATCTTCCAAGCATATGGATCATAATTGTGTGAAAACGATCCCCAGAGCTTCAAAATTAACCACCAAAAGTTATATGCTAAATGACTAGACAACCCAAACAAAATAACATCGATTGATTACTAATATCTGACCCTCCAAAGCGCATTTTATAGTGTAGGAGAGAAAGGAGCACCACCGAAACCAAGAACAAGCAAGTTAACTACAGCACTTGAATGGTACTTCTACTCACCGTATGTATATACATGCTAGGCGATGCTGTGCCCGCCGGTTGGTCGGATCCAATCGGATTGCCTCCTCGCATTCTCTTGCTGCTTCTCTTACCCTGCCGAGACCCACAAGAGCTGCCGCACGATTGCTGCGGCATGCACTATTTTGGGGGAACATGGCAATCGCTTTATCATAGAGGGCCAGAGCATCTGCATACTGCCCTTTCATGTAGAGCTCGTTCCCGGCCCTTGTTACTTCCTCGGGATCGATTCTGCTGAAGTCTCTCCTTGCGCACGAATCCTCCATTTTCTCTCTGCCAGCAACCCCACCCCGGATTACGCTGCCATGACCATAGTTACCAGTACCAGAACCGAGCACATCGGTCCTCGGCGCCGTCCTCTGCATCAATCCAGTCTTCCCGATCTTCCCCGAGGGGCATATGTTCCCCGCAGGAAGCACATTGGCGACAGGAGAGCTGGCCGTACTGTAACCAGCGACGCCGCCGCTACTGTTACTGCCACTGCCACCGGAGTAGATCTGCGGCCCAGAACCCGATCGACGGTGGAAGGGGCTCCTCACATTCTTTATTTCCATGGATATCGGGCTGTTCTCACCGGACAGCTCGCCGGAATGGCTCCGCCGCGCAGCGTCGGGCACGCCAGCGCCAGGAATCCCGGCCTGAGCGGCAGCGGAGGCAGTCGCGAAGTCTTCGCTGAAGCGGATCCGGAGGAACTGGAGCAACTGCTGCTCTGGGACGGGTTGCGAGGCCGTAGAGGGGAGACGGGGGACCCCAGGTCAGGGTAGTCGGGCTTGTTCTCCTCCACGTCGAGCGCCGCCTTGAACCTCTCGACCACGGGTTGGATCCGGTCGGGTGACGCCGAAACCGAACCGCTTCCCTGCTCCGGCCGGCGTGTCTCGCCGGCGCGCGACATCTGGACCACCTCGTTGTCTCCGCTTCAGATATCCCGTCCTCCTCCTGCTTCCCCTCTTACCCGTAAACTCTCACAGTAGCAATGGAGGAGAAACCACCACCAAACAGTAGAAGATCCTCTCAGGGAGCCGGAAATGCGAGATCTCGAAGTGGACAAACCAGAATAGAGAAAGGAATGGAGTATCCGGAGATCTCAACGAGAGATCAAAGAATGTCAGTGGCTTGTCAGATTAGAGAACGCAAGCGGAAGAAGAGAAGAGAGAGAACTGAAGAAGAAGAAGAAGAAAAAAAAAGAGGAGTGAGGGAGCAAGAAACAAATAAATAAAACCCATTTTCATTTTTTTTTTTTTCAGAAAGGAGTCCTTCCTCCTTCCCTGTGTCGTGACGTCTCAAAAAAACAAAAATAATATTTCTGGATACGTATTTATTAATTTAATTAGTATTTTTAATCAGGGCCATAGATTGATCTCCCACTTTTGGATGGATCGCAGATTTTCCATGACCAAACCGCCCACCGGAATTCGCCTCCTATAAATTTTTTGTGCGAAATTTATAGGCGACCGTGGGGGTGTTTAGGTAATTCAACGCGGGAAACGGGAGGCAGAGGCATGTGGTCCTGCGCCGAGCTCCAAGTTCCAGCTGGCCTATTGAGGGAGTCCGAATTTGCTCCATCCCCTGCCAGCTAAGCGTAAATACTTTAGAAGGTGAATCCGACCAGCAGCCCATGGGCTCTGATGGAGCGATCCAATAATTACCGAAACCTTAATGCTATGTTTATTTGAGAGGATGAATTTAAAATTTTTAATGCTCTACAAACCTTAATGACCTATTTATTCTATAATGAATTTAAAATTTTAATGCTTTATTTATATGGAGTGATGGATTGCTATTTATTTTATGAAAATGGAAGAATTAGTACTCCTTTTCAATGTTTACTTGTTATTAAATAAGTAACGACAGATTTATTATTATTTTTTTTTTTTTTTTTCATTTGCTCGATTCAGTCGGAAAGCCACTATCCTTGAGCTCACAGAAACCAAGCGAGGCGGCTATACGTCTCGAAGGCACCCGCCGATGTCACATGAGGCGGTTGTGCGGGTGGCGTTGTGCAGGGCACCGCGCGAGGCGACCGTGCGGGTGGCACGGTGAAAGGTAGTTGCGCGAGGCGACTGTGTTGGCGGCACCGCAAGAGGGGGCCGCACGGGCTGCACCGCGCGAGGCGACCAAGCCTCAATAGGTCGACACCGCCTAAGGCGGCTGCATGACACGAGCTGCACTGCACAAGGCGGCTACACGGGCAGCACCGCATGAGCGGTCGTGCCTTACGCAGTTAGGCACCGCCTGAGGCAGCTGCGCGTTGCGCAGCTCGGCACCGCTTGGCCCTACAGGGCCACCACTCCCCAACCTCTTCTTTGCCTTCGCCCTCTTATTGATTGTCTCTTTCTGATGGTCCGCAACACTTACATCCTCAGCTTCTTTCGCAGGATCTACAAGCTACTCTTCCTCCTGCAGACAAATCCTGTTGTTGTCTTGCCAACCCCTCCCTCAAGTGTGCGATAACGCCCACACTACCCGCAAAATCACACGGTGGTCTCTTTTTCTTCATTTTTCTAAGACATTTTATCAAATGAGTGTACGTAAAAAATCATAATTATCAAAAAAAAAATTGTGAGATTTATTTGTTTACTAAAAAATGCATTAAAAAATATCTTATTCTTCTTATACCTCACCCGCAAACCACTCTTTTTCACAGTTAAATTTTCTAGATATCCGAACCACTTTTTCATTTTAGAGTTTTGATTTTAAAATAAGAGATTGTGGTTCGGATACATGTATTCTTAACTTCTCTCATTCTATATATCTTTTTCTGTCTTGCACAACTTGATTCATCATAAACCTTTTACTGTATTTCTCTGTAATTACAAAAGAGGGAATTGAAGCGGGAGTGTGTTCTAGAAGTGATTTTACAGAGTCGACTTCAAAGAATCATTAAGGAAGATCGGCGTTGAGGAGAAATTTCAAGCAATAGTGTATTTGGCAGAAGGAAGAAAAAATTTAGTAATGTACGTATTATTTGGTTACTTAAAATTTATGTATACGGTAAAAATAAATAGTATAAGGGTTCTTGTAGGGTTTATTTCAGCTAGACCATATTCTGCTCTGATATGGTATATATCAGACCTAGTTTTGTTCATGATCAATTCTTTCTACTAATTTTTAGTTTGGAGAAGGACTCTAATAGTGTTATGCATTACATAAATAGGGTTATCAGAATTTGTTTAACCTTACGATAAATTTATGCTTGAATACGACCTTGGGCCTGATATCCTAACATATAGGGCCTGATATCATCTTATATCAGGTCCACAGTAGGCCTGATATCATCTTATATCAGGCCCGAGGTTGAATCTGTATCGATCATTGCTTGTTTTTTGAATTACTAAAACACTTGATTATGAATTTGAAATATTGTCAAATTTAATTATAATTTTTTTCAGGGATGTTAATATTGTTGACGAAATTCTCTCAAAAATATGGAATACGCTTGATGATAATGTTGTCATGCGGAATGGAGTGGAAATATCCAGTACTAGTATTCCATTATCTTCCGAGTATAGTGGTAATAGAATTACAAGGAATTTGACATTTAATCTAAATAAAGAAGCAAGTAATCTAGAAGATGAGTGTCTAAATTCTTCTACAAGACTTGTTAAATACTTTGAGTCAACCTGGAGTGAGGAGGAAGATGATGAAATCCAAATTATAGATAATTACAACCCAGTACAACTGTATTAGAATTCTAAGCTGATGATATACAAATTGAGCAACATGAATTTCTCCCAGATCAGTATAGTGACATAGAGGAGGAGTTTGAAATAGCTGATGATCCTTATATTTTGAATTCTCGATTGCTAGCTGGGTCAATTGGAGAGGCAGAGACAAGAAATGAACATGATTTTTTTGTGGGACATATTTTTCCATCTAGACGAGAATTCAAGAATGCACTTGTGAAACATGTCATGGTTAAGCATATGAAATATAACTCAGTTGACACCTAAAAAATGGAGTTAAAGTAGTGTGTTTCAACCAACCACGTACATGGAAAGTAGTTGCCCGGGGGAAATAAAGTTCATTGTTACAAAATATATAATGGAACATCAATGTGGAACAGTTAGGGAACGTGTTGATCATCAAGCATACACTTCGTTATTTGTAGCGTCTTTTGTTAAAGAGTAATTTCTTTATAATGAACAATACAAACCATGTATGATTATATCAGATATAAAAGTTAGGTTTGGAGTGATCATATCATATAGAAAAGCATATATAGCTAGGAAGAAAGCATTGAAAAAGGTCATTAGAGATTATAATGAGGCATATAGAGATCTTCCACAATATCTACGTTAGTTAAGAGCTAGACATCCTGAAACTTATGTGGCGCTATATAGGAATGGTAATAATGAGTTCCAATGGTGTTTTTGGGCTTGTGGTGCTTGTCGAAGAGTGTTCAGGTCTTATTTGTGTAAACTTATCAGAATTGATGTCACATATATACGAGGGAAGTATCCGGGTGTATTGTTGATTGCTACAACGATCAATGGTAATGACAATGTTCTCCCAGTTGTCTTTGGAATTGCTGAAGTTGAATGTGGGCTTGCATGAGAGTGATTTTTGGAGCATACAAAGAGGTTCTTTACTGTCAATGCACAATCAATGATCAGAGTATCAGATAGATATCGTGGCATTATATTAGCAGTTAAAAAAGTCTATCCAATCACCCATCATGATTTTTGTTGCCACTACATGTCTTGTAATATGGTAACGAATATTGGAAGTAGAGTAGCTTGAGGTTTGTTTTGGACAGCATCACGAGCAAACACAACACTCCAATATGATCTTATAATACAGTCAATGCTTGAAAAAACATCAAGATGCCCATAAGTAGTTTTAGAATATTGATCCTAAAAGGTAGGCTAATGCACACTTTACTAAGAGAAGGTACAGAATACTAACCACTAATTATGTGGAGAGTTTAAATGTTTTGTTCAAGAATCCCATAAATAGGTTAATTGATAATACAAGAAGAAAGGTAGCTCAATGGTTCTTTAATCGTAGAGAGGAAGTCTCAAAAAGTATGTTGCATTGATACCTCATGCTACAAAAGAAATGGATTCAAGGAGAGAGAAAGTTAGAGCATATAAGGTTCACCCATACTCTCAATCAGAAATGGAAGTAGAGACTGTTGATGCAATCCACTCAATTTTGATTAGGTAGATCATGGGTTTTGATGTGTGTGTCAATATGATTAAGTTAGGTTTTAATGTTGGTTTGATGTGTGTGGTTGAATCTTGCAGGACTTGGTGAACCACACATGAGGAACAATGGAGTGAAACATCCGAGGGTCGAGAGCCGAGGAAGAGGACTTCAAAGGGCAAGCCGAGGAAGTAGACTTCAAAGGCATACACGAAGGATGGCATGGATACAAGCCACGGGCTTGCGTGCATATCCGAGGGACGAGTGCCGAAGAAAAATAACTTCAAGGGGCAATCCGAGGAAGTGGACTTCAAGGCATACGCAAAGGATGGACTCCGGAGAGGTTGAGAGTGAGTTTGTAAGCTGGGCAGTTGGCTGGCAAGGAAAGAAGTCGATTGGTAGCATTGAGAGGAAACTCATAGAAAGATCAATCCATTGGTCCGAGTACCAGTCGACTTGTCTGCTCAAAATAGAGCCGTTGGCTGCACACCAGTCGACTGATCCTGATGGCAGTTGACTGGTGTCGAGGCTGAGCTATTTTGTTAATAGATCTCTCCTCTATTTAAGAGGAGGCTTTGGGACATGAAGAGGTTATGAATTGTGATTAAAAAATCCTCTTCTAAGTGCCCAATGCTTCCAAAGCCTATTCTCTTCCTCATACTCTTAGTCTTATTTTGTAGAAGAGGAAAAGATCATTTTGTGAGGGTTTCTCCACCTTCAAGCTTGATTGAAAAGGAGATGAGCATAGTGAAGCTTGATTGTGTGGACGTGGATCCTTGGATTAGTCACCTCAAGGAGGTGGAGACCAAGTAAAACAAGGGAGTTAACATTATTTTAATTCTTATTTATTTTTGGCTATCTTTCTCTTGTGCTTTGGCTAATATTTTGTAAGCAATATTCAAGAAAATCTATTCACCCCCTCTAACTAGACACAAAAGTCCTAACAAGTGGTATCAAAGCGAGGTTCATTTCGGGAGAACTCACTGTTAACCGAAACATCAAGATGACGTTTCAAGAGGGATATAGCACCGCACGACTACCATTCTTCGACGACAATGTTTTTACTTATTGGAAAAGTAGAATGAAGTATTATTTAATGAATAATATTGAAATTTGGTTTAGTGTTATAGATGGTTTTGAGATGTCAAAGGATGAGAGGGGAGAACCTCTCCCAACCAAGAATTGGATAAAAGAGATCATGAAGAAGGCTAAAGTAAATGCAAAGGCTACAATAACTCTACAATGTGGCCTTTCAAAGGAGAAATTGAACAAAGTCAGACCATTCAAATCCGCCAAAGAGTTTTAGGAAAAGCTCATTGAGTTAAATGAAGGATCGAACGAATCAAGAAGAGCTAAGAAGGACCTCTTGGTGGCTCAACTACAATCCTTCACCATGAAGACAAATGAGACCGTGAGTTAATTGCATGGTAGATTTAAAAAAATCGTCAATGAGCTTCATGTGATAGGTGAGAAAATTGAAAATAGAGATTTAGTAACGTATGTGCTTCAATCTTTCCCTAGAACCATTTTATGGGCCTCAATGGTTGATACTTATAAAGTCTCTAGGGATCTTTCTTTAGTAAAGTTTGATGAATTATTTTGTGAATTTGAACTTCATGAACAAGCTAACGTGTCTTCCAAAGAAAAGAATATAGCTCTTATTGTAAGAAAGAGAGAAAGAAGAAGAAGGACAAGAAGAAGGTTTTATACTCATCATCATCCGATTCGGAAGAATCAAGTGCCTCAATGGATAGTGATCAAGAGGCGTATATGGTAAGGAAGATGAGGAAAGCATTTAAAAGTTTTTCTTCTAACAAATCTAATGGTAAGAAAAATTCAAGAAGCAAAAGTAGGACAAGAAAGATCATATGCTACAATTGCCATGAAGAAGGACACATAAGGGATGATTGCCCACTCTTGAAAAAGAAGGAAGTGAAGAAGAAGGAAGAAAAGAAGAAAATAAAAGAAAAAGGCAAGAAGGTTCAAAACTTAAAGGCGACATGGGATGATCCTTCGTCATTGGAAAAAGAAGAATACCACGTATCCTATTTTGTTCTAATGGGAATTGAAGACATAAGCTTCACATTATCCGAAGATGAAAAGAGCTCAAGTGAAGATGAAGAAGGGAGCTCAAGTGAAGGGGGAGGTCAATCTTCGGATTTGGACGTCTCAGTAAGTAAGGTAGACAATCTACCCACTATTACTTTAGTAAAAATTATTTCTAACACCAATGATGATTTGTTTAAGGCTGGAAAGAAAATTAAGTGTTTGAAAAATAAAATTTGCATGCTAAATGAAAAATTAGAATCCATAACACTTAGGGACAACATACATACTTACTCCTCTTCTAGTTTAAATGATTCATGTTTAGAAGAGGAAAATAGGGAATTAAGGGAAAATGTGGATAACCTTAGTAAAGCCCTTAAAAAATTTGAAATGAGCTCTAACACCTTAGACATGATTATTAAGAGTCAAAGAGCAAGTTTCAAGAAAACGGGTTTAGGGTATAGTGATTCTAGCAATGAAAAGACTTATCATTGCCTACTTACTAGAGGACAAGTAAAAATCAAAATCCTAGATAGAAAATGGATTCCCAAAGAATATTTGGTCAACCCAATTAGGAAACATTTCTATTGGGTGCCAAAGTCAATCCTCAAGGGTTAGAGATTTAGGTTTAGTCAACCATGTTGTTAAAATTTCAAATTCTAAAAAATGGTTGATTTGAGACTTTGAGGGGGAGCACTTAGCCCAAAATAGAAATTCATGATAAAATGGACTAAATAGGGATTACCTTTAATACATCTCATAATAATTTGATTTATGTATTTATTTATGCATACGAGATGTTAGGATGACACTCATAATTCACATGTGCTTATGACATTTTGGTGATTATGAAATGTATCATCTTAGCAATAATATACCAACTATGGGGAAGACAAATGTTTAATTAATAGACATCTTTCTCATAGATCATAGTTGAATATTTCAAATATTTTAAAAATAATTTTGTATTTTATTTTTTATGACATAAATTTGTAAAACACATGGGTTCAAAAGTAGGACATGATTTTGATAAAAAATTGAAGGTTTTCAAAGTTTTTAAGTTTTGGTTAAAATTCAAAAATATCTAGATTTTTCATGAAAACATATTTTTCCCTGTTAGAGGATATCAAATGAAATATGTTTGTAAAATTTCATGATTGTTTGAAATTTTTTATGCATTTTTGAATTTCAGCTCAAAAGGCTGAAATTCGAGTCGGAAGTGTATCAGTCGATTGGTACCAAGGATCAATCGACTAATCTTATAGTTTCTTGGAAGAAAGGGTAGCTTGCTGGGGCCAGTCGACTAGTAGCTGACCCAGTCGATTGTTACTCTGATTTTTTTTTTATGTCAGCTGTGGTTTTCAAAAAACTACTCATCTTGGTTTTACTTTGATACCTCTATTTGTTTGTTGTAATCTTTTTAATGGTGTTAATGAGGGTGAATTGAAGGGTTTAAGTTAGAATTTAACTTTATTTTCTACATGTTTATGCAAAAAATTGGAAATCATGTAATAGGGCATATATTAAGGGGGAGGATGCATGATTATGCTTCTTAGCATACCATGCCTCTAATTTTCAATTGCTATCT
The DNA here is from genome assembly GCA_024364735.1 of Boesenbergia rotunda. Taxonomy (NCBI): domain Eukaryota; kingdom Viridiplantae; phylum Streptophyta; class Magnoliopsida; order Zingiberales; family Zingiberaceae; genus Boesenbergia; species Boesenbergia rotunda. The sequence goes on from JAGFNQ010008071.1 coordinate 162,128, forward strand.
TTGCGCCTAACTTAAACATATTATCATACATCAAAAAGGGGGATATTGTTGGTGTAATCAACCTATGTTTGATCAAGTAGATCATGAGTTTTGATGTGTGTACCAATATGATTAAGTTAGGTTTTCATGTTAGTTTGATGTGTGTGGTTGAGTCTTGTAGGACTTGGTGAGCCACACATGAGGAACAATGGAGTGAAGCATCTAAGGGACGAGAGCCGAGAAAGTAGACTTTAAAGGCATACGTGAATGATGATATGGAGACAAGCTGCGGGCTTGCGACGAAAGCCGAAGGAATAGAACTTCAAGGGGCAAGCCGAGAAAGTGGACTTCAAGGCATACGCGAAGGATGAACTCCGGAGAGATTGAGAGTGAGTTTGTAAGCAGGGCAGTTGACTAGCAAGGGAAGCAGTCGACTGGTAGCATTGAGAGAAAACTTACAAAAAGATCAGTCGACTGGTCCGGGTACCAATTGACTGGTCTGCTCAAAATAGAGTCGTTGGCTAGACACCAGTCGACTAGTCCTGGTGGCAGTCGACTGGTGTCGGGGTGAGCTGTTTTGTTAACACTCTCTCCTCTATTTAAGAGGAGGCTTTGGGGCATGAAGAGGTTACAAATTGTGATTGAAAAATCCTCTTCTAATGCCCAAAGCTTCCAAAGCCTATTCTCTTCCTCGTACTCTTAGTCTCATTTTGTAGAAGAGGAAGAGATCATCTTGTGAGGGTTTCTCCACCTTCAAGCTTGATTGAAAAGGAGAAGAGCATAGTGAAGCTTGATTGTGTGGGCGTGGATCCTTGGATTAGTTATCTTAAAGAGGTGGAGACCAAGTAAATAAGAGAGTTAGCATTGTTTTAATTCTCAATTATTTTTGGTTATCTTTCTCTTGTGCTTTGGCTAATATTTTGTAGGAAAAATTCAAGAAAAGTTATTCACCCCCCTCTAGCTAGACGCAAAGGTCCTAACAGAGACATGAGGCATTTCGTACATTATTGATTTGGAAAAAAAATATTATCACTGTGGGGAGTTTTAAAATTCAAAACTCCCTTGCTGACATGCTATTGCCGTCATCATTCACCGGAACATGGATACACTCCCATATTGTGAGCATTAAGTTTATTCAAAAAATTGGAATGTCATTTACATGGATCGTATTTACCCTTGTCGAAGCAAGGAGTTTTGGCCTAGGAGCATAAACAACATTATAGTTCTATGCCCCCGTAGCCTTCTGCAACCCAGTAGGCGAAAGAAGGCATGGATTGAGTCGAGACACAACGGGAAGGTAAAACTCAAATGCAGCCGCTGCAAACAACTTGGCCATAATCGAAGAACTTGTAGAATGCCGCTAGCCTCAGGTTCTTTAGTATATATGCAGGAATATTCTGCTTAAAGTATATATTTTGTAAGCAGAAGAAGTGGATCTATATATTTTGTATCTAGTATAGTGATAGTATTGTAAAACAAATAGTTGTTCTTAATGTTGTCACTTCCAGAGGTTTTCCAATAGTATGATCTATTTCAACTTGTTTAATTCAATGTAAGCCGAAAATGATCATTGATCAATCCATAGTACACTAATTTTTTTGTCAAAAGATTAATACAAATTTGAGGTTAAATAAAGATAAAAATATAATATATATAAAATATAAAGGATGAAATATAAACTATAAATAAATAAATAGAGATTATAGATTAAAAATGTAAGAAATAAAAATAATAGTGTTTAAAATAAATAATTATGAGCTGATGGTGTTGTAAGGACTCAAATTATGCTATACATTGTGTATTTAAGGACTCAAATAATACATTTAAGCTTATTTAAAGCTTAAACAAATGTAAACCCGTATTGATCATATATGTGTCCCATCAAAAAATTTATTTTGTGAAAAGATTAAGAAATAATTAAAATATTATCATATCAATAATTAATAAATGAAGATTATATATTTTAAAAATCAATTTAAATTGGGAAAATATCAGGTGACGTTGGGCCTAAAATCCTAGTATTAGGCTCATTGCTAACCAAAATCAGAATATTTTTTTAAAATTATATATAAATATGTATAATATAAAAATAGAGATAAAATTAAGGAAATATATAAAGAGATAAAGAAAATATAAAGATATAAATATAAAATATAAAAAATATATAAACTATAAATAATTAAAGGTTATACATTAAAAATATAAGAAATAAAAATAATAGTTACTAAAATAAAATATAAATGTTAAAAAAATTAAGATAGATAATAAGATATATAGATAAAAAAATTAGATATAGAAAAATAAAGAACAAATACAAAGTAAAGTAAAATAAATAATATAAGAAAATAAAAACTAAATATTACGAATAAATAATAATGTAATATAAAATATAGATTAAAATAAAGAAAATATATATATAGATAAAGAAAATAAAGATATAAATATAAAATATAGATGTATATAAAGAATAAATATAAAGAAAGAAATATAAATAAATAATAAATAAATAGAGTTTATTGATTAAAATTATAAGAAAAAATAGAATAGAAATTAAAATAAATTATTATGTGTTGATGGTGTTGTAGGGACTCGAATTGTGCTATATATTGTATATTTAGGGACTTTCCGGATATTCTTTATTTTAAACAAATGTAAGCCGGTATTGATCATACATGAGTCCCAACAAAAAATTTATTTTGTGAAAAGATTAAGAAATAATTAAAAGATTATTATATCAAAAATTAATAAATAATGATTATATATTTTAAAAATAAAATTTTAAATTGGGAAAAATATCAGGCGACATTAGGCCTGAAATCTGAGTATATCAGGCTCTTTGCTAACCAAAATTGGATTTTTTTTTTTAAATTATAAATAAATATGTATAATGTAAAAATATATATAAAGATTAAGGAATTATATAAAGAGATAAAGAGAATATAAAGATATGAATATAAAATATAAAAATATATAAACTATAAATAAATAATTAGAGGTTATAGATTAAAAATATAAGTAACAAAAATAATAGATATTAAAATAAAATATAAGTGTGATAGAAAACTAACATAGATAATAAGATATAAAGATAAGAAAATTAAGATAACGAAAAATAAAGTAAAGTAAAATAAATAATATAAGAAAATAAAAACTAAATAATATGCATAAATAAAAAAATAAAGTATAAAATATAGATTAAGATAAAGAAAATATATAAAAGATATAAATATAGAATATTGAATATATAATAAATAAATATAAAAGAATAAATAAATAGAGTTTATTGATTAAAATTATGATAAAAAATAGAATAGAAACTAAAATAAATTATTATGAGTTGATGGCGTTACAAAGACTTGAATTGTGTTATCCATTGTGTATTTAGGCACTTTCCAGATGTTCTTCAATAATACGATATATTTAAGCTTGTTTAAAGTTTAAATAAATATAAGCCAGTGTTGATCATACATGAGTCCCAACAAAAAATTTATTTTGTGAAAAGGTTAAGAAATACTTTAAATATTATCATATCAATAATTAATAAATGATGATTATATATTTTAATAATATAATTTTGAATTGAAAAAAATATCAGGCGACGTTGGGGCTAAAATCTCAGTATGTCAGGTGCTCTGCTATCCAAAATCGAAATATTTTTTTCATATTATAAATATATATGTATAATATAAAATATAGATAAAAATTAAGGAAATATATAAAGAGAGAAAGAAAATATAAAGATATAAATGTAAATATAAAAATATATAAATTATAATTAAATAATTAGAGGTTATAGATTAAAAATATAAAAAATAAAAATAATAGATATTAAAAATATATATAAATGTGAAAAAAAAATACTAAGATGGATAATAAGATATAAAGATATTTATGAAATATATAAACTAGGGTTAACGATATTTATCTCTATAAAAAAGTTAAATATAATTGGAGAAAATAAAGATATTTAAAATGACAAATTATTCTTGATAAAAAATAGTTAAATAATCAGGTCTGCGTAGGACCTAAAATTTCGGGAGATCAGGCGCACCATTGAGTCGGGTGTATAGTGTCCTTTGGAGCCTTGTGGTTAGCGATCGTCGTCTTATTCCTGGTTTTTTCGCAATCGAAGGTACCATGTTTTCCTCCTTTGGAGTTGTGGGGTTAGCATCCTCGTTATCAGACCAGTGGGATTGTATGTTCCTTTGTATTTAGTTTTTTTATTTTAATCATAGTTTTCACCTAGGGTTAGTAATAGTCTTTAGTCACTGACCGAATCTGAGCAGGCTCTTTATCTATGGAATCTAAATGTTTTTTTATGTGTGTGATTGTTGTTTTATGGTTGCTAAGTTCAGGATGGCTCCAAAAAAATCATTGTCAAAGCAAGACGCTCCAAAAAAATCGTTGTCATAGTAAGGTGTTGCTCGAAGTAAAAAAAGACAGTTGAGTCTGGAAAAAAAGCAAAATCCTCTACGATTGTACAAGTTATGTCAAGAGAGAATGAAGTAAAAGAATGAACTAGAAAATTAACATTTTCCATTTCAGAAATTTTATTGATTCTATTCAACCGACAGCAGCACAAGAATAGTTGATTCGAGACACATCCATTTTGTGGGTTATCGACCTCCTAAATAGTTCTTTTGTAAGAGCCCAGATCCAGAATATGTTCGATAATTGGGATCAAGAAGAATATAGCTTTATCTTCCATAGAAAAAAACTTAAATTCACAAAGGTTGATATTTCACTGATTCTAGGGCTACCCGACAATGGAGAGATAGTCCAACTTGATTTAAACGAGACCTTCAGCCCACTATACAAGGAGTATTTTCAAGAGTCTGGTTGTTCTGCCAAGCATTTGGAGAAACTCATAATGAAGTTAAGATCAAATGGCAAGCTCTACTATCAATTTTATCTACTATATTTTTATGTTACTGTTCTGTTTTGTGGTAGTAGCAATGTTGTTAGAATTCTTGTCCTCTCATTGATTGACTGCATTGTTGAGTTTCACAACTTAGTTAGGTATAATTGGTGCAATGTCGTGTACAGTTTCATGGCTCCTCAGTTGGAAGCCATTGGGTTGGAGGTTACGTTGAGGCTAAAACCATATGTAGATGATTCAACGCAAACGGTCAAGACCCCCTTGCTCAAGGGATTTCCAAATATTTTGACTGTAAGTTAGAGTATATATAGCTGATCATATATTTTTCTGGATATTATTTACTCAATATAATCACTTTGTAGGTATAGGTGAGTGAGCACATCAGTATTGTTGCTCCAGATCATCCTAATAGATTACCAAAATTCTGTTGGATCGAGAAACACGATAGAGGGGGGTGAATATCGTGAAAACTTTTTCGGATAAGACTTAAGAGAAAATACGCAGCAGAATTAAAAACAAACACGAGGAACACAAGTATTTTTTACTTGGTTCGGAGTCGCGGTCGGCTCCTACTCCAAGGCCCACGGTCCTTGACCGTTTACTGCGGGCAATTCTATAATAGCGCAAAGATTTATAGAATTTTGATACAATAGTAGTGCAGTAAATAAATGAATACACTTTTCGTTACCGACGCCCGGTGTGGATCGCACTTCGGAGCAGAGGATCGTCATCGGTGCTGGAATGTCGAGATCGGAGTTTGCCGGAGCAGAGCGCTTGAATGAAAAGCGTAGAGGCATTGGAAAGTTATGTTATTGATGCCTAGGGGTCGAGCCCCTCTGGGGGCGCCTGATTCACCGGGGGCGCCTGACACGTGCCTTCAGATCGGAGAAAACTCATCCGCAGCTCGGTCAGCGGTTATCCCTTCAGAATCGGCCTCGGATCTGACTGGGGCGCCCGGGACCTCCCGGGCGCCCAGCTTGACCTGGTCCGCTGGCTTCGTGGCTGATTTTGCTTCGACTCCTCTTTGGCTTTAACCTTGGGCGCCCGGGACCTCCCGGGCACCTAGCCCAGTGTTGTTTCGAAGCGATTCTTGCTTAACTGCTTGTTTGGCTTTGACCTTGGGCGCCTGGGACCTCCCGGGCACCTAGCCCAGCTGCATGCCCCTCTCCTTTGGGGCGTTCTGAGCTGCAGAAACACACTCCTTCGGTCCCTGCATCCAAGGTTAGTTCCACAACAAACAAGGCAAGAATATTAGTCCATTTTTACAGCCGTAGCTGTCTTAGTTCTGACTTCGGGTCTCCCAAATGGAACCCTAGGTCGAACCGACGCCTACTGTTCCCTCGACGGGGAACGCGCCCTCACCTACTCCTCTCAGGAGAATTTACCTTTTGCCAACTGGCTCCTCCGGTTGGACTTTTGCCCGATCAACCTAACCAAGTCTTCGTGCCCAGTCCTCGACCAGGACTTCGTGCCCACCTTTCGAGCAGGTCTTCGATGCCCAGCCCCTTGCCAGGACTTCGTGCCCAGTCCTCGACCAGGACTTAGTGCCCACCTTCCGAGCAGGTCTTCGGTGCCCAGCCCCTTGACCAGGTCTTCTTTGCCCAGCCCTTTGCCAGGATTTCTTACCTAGTGTGCCTAGGGCTTCTTTCCTGCACACTTAGTAAACACATTAGATAACAATAACATCTTAACTCTTGAACCTTTGCCATTATCAAAACCCAGGTTTGACTTAGGTGCTACCTACACCAACAATCTCCCCCTTTTTTATTTATGGCAACCTGGTTCAAAATGTTAAGTTAATCATACATATAAGTAGTAAAAAAGTAACTTTCCTCCCCCTGGAAGAAATCTCCCCCTAAGTTTTTCAAAAGTTCGTGGGGTTTTTGAAAAAGTTTCTAAGTCTTTAAAGTGTAACATTTTTCAGGTTTTCAATACTTAGAAAATTTTCAAGAAAAGGTTTTAAGTTAGAAAGCATTTTCCAACAAAAATATTTTGAGTTAGGCATTTGGAAAATTTTCAGGAGAATTTGAAATTTATACTTAGAAAATTTTCAACCAAAGATTTAGAGTAGAACAATTTTTGAAAGCAAGTAATTTCGAAAATAACTTCCAAAATACTTAGTTTTTGCATTTAAAGAATTTCTAAACTTATTTTGATGCTTTAACACTTAGAAAATTTTCAAGCAGTTTAAACAGTTTAGGTACTTAGAAATATTTTTCAAATAGGTTAAGTACTTAGAAATATTACTTTTTGAAAAAAGGAGATAAGGGTTTTGAAAAAATTTATTTAAAAAAATTTTGAAACCTTCTTTGAATTTAATTTTCAAAAAAAGTAAATTTTGAGACCTTCTTTTCTCTTCTTTCCAATCTCTCCCCCTTTGCCATACATCAAAAAATATAGCAAAAAAATTATAGCATTGAAACTGAGTAATCAAGGTAAGATGCTGTACTGAACTAATTCTTAAATTTAAACTGGACCAAATCAATTTGAATTTCTGCTTTCGGGTCCTGTCTAACCCAATTAGCTACTTACTAACTGTTATAAACAGTAGCTTTCGCTAGGATTAGTCAAGTTAAGTGATCTGATCAAGTTAGATTTTCTAAGCTTGACACTTAACTTGATTACTGTTGATTGGTATTTAGTGCCCCAATTACTGCAGATGCACAGACTTAAGCATCTTGAATTAAGGCAAAGACCTAAGCATCTCAACCCATTCTAGGTTATCAATCAAAAGTACCCTAAGGTGCTTGTGAGATGCTGGCTTCTAGATCTATAGGTGCATGCAGTTCTAGGGTTAGGGCCTAGACTAAGTCCATTTGCGAAAAAAGCCCTAGTTTTGAAGGGGGTAGTTTTAAAAAAACTAAGTCGGAAAAATCATTTTAAATAACATAATGAAAATAAAGAAATGATTTTGCAAAAAATAAAACAGTTATTGAAAAACAATTTAATTAGAGCAGTCCTATTCTACCAAGCATAACCCTAACTGCCTTCTTAGTGTGCTGAACTCAGACTCAGGTAGGGGTTTGGTGAATATGTTAGCTAAGTTAGATTTTGAATCTATATGCTTAATGACTATCTCACCCCTGGCTACATGATCTTTTACGAAGTGGTGTTTGACTTCTATGTGTTTAGTTCTAGAGTGTTGAATTGGGTTCTTAGTTAGATTAATTGAACTTATATTATCAATGTAGACCTAGGTTTGGGTGTAGTCAAGCTGTAAGTCTTTAAGAGTGTTTATCATCCATAAAAGTTGTGCTACACACTCTCCTAAAGCAATATACTCAGCTTCAGTTATGGATAGAGCTACACAGTGTTGCTTTCTGCTACACCAACTTACTAGACTATTTCCTAAAAGTTGGCAGCTTCCACTTGTACTCTTTCTATCTAGTTTACAACCAGCATAGTCAGAATCCGAGTATCCTGACAAGTCAAAAGTTGAAGTCCTAGGATACCAAATCCCTACATTTAGGGTGCATTTGATGTATCTAAGTATTCTTTTTAGGGCTGCTAAGTGTGTTTCCTTAGCACAGGTTTGGTATCTAGCACACATTCCTACAGCAAAAAGAATATCGGGTCTGCTGGCTGTAAGGTAAAGTAGACTACCAATCATACTTCTATATAATTTAAGGTCTACGGGTTTGCCATCAGGATCACTATCTATTTTTACATTTGTGGCCATAGGAGTACTTATGCTTTTGGAGTTATCCATTTTGAATTTCTTTATTAGCTCCTTAGCATATTTGGATTGATGGACATAATTTCCATCCCTAGTTTGCTTAATTTGTAACCCTAGAATGAAGTTGAGCTCACCAACTAAGCTCATTTCGAATTCATTTTTCATTATTTTTACAAATTCTTTTAAGAAATTTGAGTTGGTGGATCCAAAAATTATATCGTCAACATAGATTTGGGCGATAAAGATTTCTTTTTCTAAGGTCTTAATAAATAGAGTTGAGTCAATTTGTCTTTGTTTAAATTCTTTAGAAATGAGGTAGGTTGATAGACGTTCATACCAGGCCCTAGGTGCTTATTTTAGTCCATACAGTGCTTTATTGAGTTTGTAAACATTGTCAGGTTTTTCTAAGTCCTCAAAACCGGGGGGGTTGTCCTACATAGACTTCTTCCTTAATAAATCCATTTAGAAAAGCTGACTTTACATCCATTTGGTAGAGTTTAAATCCTTTATGGGATGCAAAGGCTAACAACATCCTAATGGACTCAAGTCTGGCTACTAGGGCATATGTTTCGTCATAGTCTAACCCTTCGACTTGACTGAAGCCTTTGGCTACTAAGCGGGCTTTATTTCTAACTATCTCTCCTTAGTCATTTAGCTTATTCCTAAAAACCCACTTAGTGTCAATAATGGATTTGCCCTCAGGTTTAGGTACTAGTTCTCAGACTTGATTCCTTTCAAACTGGGCTAACTCTTCTTGCATTGCTATGATCCAATCAGGATCAGGTAAGGCTTCCTCTATAGTCTTAGGTTCAATTTTCAAAATCAGTGCAATCTGACTAAGATTTCTATAGGAAGACCTAGTTCTGACTCCTAAGGTTGGATCACCCACAATTTGATCAGTTGGGTGGCTGAGTCTGGGTTTCTTGGTTTTTCTAGAACTTGGTTCAGCCTCAGGTCCGGCTGGACGGTTTGGTTCAGTATTTGGTTCAACTATTTGAGTTGGTTCAATTATTGGTTCAATTGACTCAATAGTTGGTTCAATAGTTAGTTCACTTAGGGGTTCAATTAATGGTTTAACAATTTGTTCATTATCTTCATGATCAATATTTGATGAATTTAGATCTGGATTATCAGATTTTGAATTAATTTCTTCATCAAATATTAGATTTGTTGTTTCCTCAATTTTGTTAGTTTGTTTGTTGTAAACCCTATATGCCCTACTTGTTGTTGAATATCCTAAGAAGACCCCTAGGGTTGACTTAGACTGGAATTTACCTAGATAGTCCTTGGTGTTTAGGATATGAACTTTGCACCCAAAGACCCTTAGGTAATGTAGGTTTGGAAGTCTATCGTAGTATAATTCATAGGGAGTGTTATTATGTCGTTTATTAATTAGGACCCTATTTTGGATATAGCAAGTCGTACTAATTGCTTCTGCCCAAAATTGGTTAGCTAGGTTGAATTCATTGAGCATAGCCCTAGCGACTTCTTGTAAGGTTCTATTTTTCCATTCTACTATCCCATTTTGCTGGGGGGTTCTAGGACACGAAAATTCATGTATATACCCGTTTATTTTTCAAAATTTCTCGAATCGTTGATTCTCAAACTCTCCCCCATGATCACTCCTAAGTCTTTTGATTTTGGTATCGTTTTGATTTTTGATTAACTTACAAAAATCAATAAATAGGTTTAGGATTTCATCTTTAGTTTTTAGGAATCTATCCCAGGTAAACCTAGAGTAATCATCGATAATTACTAAGCAGTACCGGTTTTCGCTTAGTGACTTGGCTCTATGTGAATCAAATAGGTCAAGGTGTAGGAGCTCAAGTGTGGTTTGAGTTAGGTCTGATGAATTTGTTTGGATTAGACCTGGTTTGTTTACCTTGTTGCATGATTCATATTATGTTTTCATGGTTCTTGATTTTAGGGATTCCTTTAATTAGGCCAAGTTGGGTGATTTTTGAGATTAATCTTAGATTAGTGTGACCTAATCTCCTATGCCAGAGGTTTGATTCTTCTAACCGAGTTAATAAGCATTTAGGTATTAAGGGTAGGTTTATAGTGTAAACATTATTTTTCCTAGTGCCCTTAAGCATGATTTCTGAGTCTTGCAAGTTTCTAATCAGGCAGTTAGAGTTGGTAAAGGTAACTACATAGCCAGTATCACACAATTGACTTATACTAAGCAAGTTAAATTTAAATTCTTCAACCAAAAGACCTTTTTAATAACAAATCAGATTTGAGTTCAATGTTACCTGACCCAACACCTTGAGTGTAGCATTGTTGCCAAATGCTACTGAGCCTAGGTTTTTGAACTTGAGTTTGGTGAATTTCAATTTATCCCTAGTCATGTGTCTGGAGCACCCGCTATCCAACATCCATTGGTACAAATCTTTATGTTCCTACATATAAAGGGTTTTGTTGATTTGGATCCAATTAGAATCAGGAGTAGCCTAAATTGATTTTTACAATCTAGTCTGTCTCTCCCAATCTAGAGTTGTCAATCATGTTAACCTTAAGGGTTTTTGTGAGACAGGTTTTGAATAGATAGAATTATTTTGAAAATTCATCATTTATTTTGAAAAAGTTAAATTAATTTTGAAAATAATTGTTTTAAATTATTTTGAAAGAGAGTGTTTGAATCTACAATTGACTGAAAATTTGTGTTAGATTTGAATTTGACAAAGAATAATTTGAATTTGAATTTCAAAAATTACCTTCCAAGTCTTGGCGAGGCAATAGGCCTTCTTTAGTCGTAGGCTTATTGGATCATCAACCCTTTCCTTGACAAAGCCTTTCATGAAAATTCATTTTCAAATTATTTTTGAAAAATTCTGGTCTAACTAGTTTGGGTCTTGGATCGGTAGCTTCGGCTAGTTTCACCAGTCTAAAGAGACCAAGTAGGTATACTTGACCTTATTAGAAGGTCCCGTACTATCATCTCACCTCCACCCAATACTAGGTTGTTCAAATTTCAGTTAATTGGTTCAGTCCTTAAACTAACCAGTCCTAAGTCTAAGCATGTAAATTGCAGAAATTAAATAGACAAGCAATCATGCAAATTAAAACAAGAATAGAAATTTATCTAACTACAAATATTGTTTTTAATTTGGCTCCCCCTGGACTAAAGCCACGATAATGGTTTGGCAAGATGTGAATCTTGTCCTTGGGGATCCAATACTGATTTGATCCAGTTTGTTTGTTCAGGCACAGTTTGGGTACCCATGCCTGAATTTTAGTTCTGGACTGATTCAGTACAGCATAGTACGATCTTTGTCTAGACTTGGTTCGATAGCCTAATCCGGATCGATTTAGAACCGACTTCTATTTTCCAAGGATCATGTCAAGACCCTTGGAACCAGAAGTGAATCGTTCTAAGGCTGCTCTAAGGTCCTTGACTTGAGTTTTTAAAGAGGAGTTCTCTTTCTCAAGTTTTTCAACTTGAGTAGAGGTTCCTTCTTGAACCTTCTCGGTTAAGGATCTAGAGTTAGCTCCCTCTTTCAGGAGTTTTACTTCCTGTCGGAGAGATTCGACTCAGATTTTGGCTTTCGCCAAGTCTCAAGAAAGATAGGCAATTAATTCAGTTAATTGATTTCTAGAAAACCCACTTACAGTGATTTCGCCATCCTCTGAAAACATGAGTTTGCCGTCGTCCGGTTCCGATTCTGACTCGGTCTCGATTTCTTCCAAGGCTGTCAGAGCGAGCAGGTTTGACTGTGGGGCCTCTTCTTCTTCTTTGGAGGAGGACTCATCCCACGTTGCCTGAAGAGCTTTCTTCTTTCTTGTCTTCTTTGTTTCCTTCAGATTGGGGCATTCCGTTTTGTAATGGCCCTTCTTTTTGCATTCGTAACAGGTTACATTTGGTTTGCTCTTCTCATTTGAAGGTTCAGTTGGTTCTTCCTTTCTTCGGTTGGCTTTCCTTTTGTTGGTCTGGTTTTTTAGTTCCTTGTAATAATCCCAGGCTAGCCGAACCAGCTTAGGTCGATTTCCTTCGCCGTCTTCTGAGTCTGAATCTGAATCAGACTCGGGTGCAGGTTGAGGCTTTTTCTTGGTTATCTTTCCAGTTTTACCTGCAACAAAAGCAATGTCTTTCTCGGCCAGATTGCAGTTAGTCTATTCATGTAATTCGAGTTCCGAAAATAATTCATCTAGTTTAATTTTAGATAAATCCCTTGAAACTTTGTACGCATCTACCATAGATGCCCACAAAGTATTTCTAGGGAAGGCGTTAAGAGCATACCTGATTAGGTCACGGTTCTCTACCTTGTGACCGATGGTGTGTAGGTCGTTCATCAGCTCCTGAATTCTGGCGTGGAGCTGAGCTGTAGATTCGCTGTCGTTCATTTTGATTGTGTACAGCTTGTTCAGCAGGAGGTCCCTCTTGCTGATTCGGGTGTCAGAGGTTCCTTCGTGCAACTCAATTAGCTTACCCCAGAGCTCCTTTGCACTGTTGAAAGGACCCGCCCGGTTCAGCTCTTCTTTGGTTAGGTCGCATTGGAGTGTTTGGGTTGCTTTAGCATCGGCTTCAATTTTCCTTTTTAGGGCAGTATCCCATTCGGTGTAGGATTGTGGCACTCTATCAGCATTCTTCGGAATTTCCAGTCCAGACTGGATTATTATCCACATGTCCACCTGAGTTTTCAGGTGGACTTCCATCCGACTTTTCTAGTAGGAGAAATCCTCCCCACTAAAAAGTGGTGGTCTGGCTGTACTAAATCCTTCTTGCATAGCCATTTAGGAATTATTTCTGAAAAGAGAACGAAAAAAATGTCCCAAGACTTGATCTTGGATTAGCAGTGCGGGAAGAAGATAATAAAAAATATTTATCGAGTGGTGTTGCACCAACCTCGATTAACGATAAAAGTTCGAGAGAAAAAAAATAAAAAATTATTTCGTAAAATCCGAAAAACTCTCAAATTGGTGGTTGCACCAAACTTGAGCTTCCCCGCTCTGATACCACTTGTTGGATCGAGAGAATACGATAGAGGGGGAGTGAATATCGTAAATCGTTTCAGATTATAAGATAGAGAATGCACAGCGGAAATTAAAATAACAAACGCGAACACAAGGTTTTTTACTTGGTTCGGAGTCGCGGTCGCTCCTACTCCAAGGCCCACGGTCCTTGACCGTTTACTGCGGGCAATTCTATAATGCACAAAGTTTTACAGAAAGTTATACAGTAGTATTGCAGTAAAAACAAAAATCTAACTCTTCGTTACCGACGCCCGGTGTAGATCATTCTTCGATGCGTAGGGTCGTCGTCGGCGCTAGAACCTCGAGATCAGAAGTTTCCGGAGCAGAGCGCTTGAGCGAAAAGTGTTGAGGCGTTGGAAAAGTGTGTTGCGAAGCCTTGGGGGTCGAGCCCCTTTTATAATGCACCTGGGGGCGCCCGGGACGCTGGGGGCGCCCTCCACGTGTCTCTCGATCGGCAAACCTTCATCCGGAACTCGGTCAGCCCTTATCCCTCTAGGATCGGGCTCGAGGTTTGACGGGGACGCCCGGGACACAGAGGGCGCCCTGCATGACTTGGTCTTGCTGGCTTCTCGGCTAACTTCAATCCAATTGCTTCGTTGGCTTGGACCTAGGGCGCCCGAGGCATCCGGGGCGCCCGGGACTACAGGGGCGCCCGGGAGCTTGGGGGCGCCTGGCCCAGTGAGATTCCGAAGCGTTTTCTTGCTCAACTTTTGTTTGGCTTTGACCTTGGGCGCCCGGGACCTCCCGGACGCCTAACCCAGCTGCTGCCCCTCTCCTTTGAGGCGTTCTGAGCTACAGACACTCGTTCCTTCGGTCATGCATCCAAGGTTAGTACCAAACAAAACAAAGCAAGAATGTTAGTGAATTTTACAGCCGTAGCTGTCTTGGTTCTGACTTTGGATCTCCAAAATGGAACCCTAAGTCGAACCGACGCCTACTGTTCCCTAGACGGGGAGCGCGTCCTCACCTACTCCTCTCAGGAGAATTTACCTGTTGCCAACTGGTTCCTCCGGTTAGACTTTTGCCCGGCAGTCCTTCGCCAGGTGCCTGGCAACCCTTCACTAGGTCTTGGGTACCAAGCAGTCCTTCGCCCGGTGCCTAGCAATCCTTCGCCAGTCTTCGGTACCAAGCAGTCCTTCGCCTGGTGCCTAGCAGTCCTTCCCTAGGTCTTAGACTCCTAACAGCCCTTCGCCAGGTGCCCAGCAGCCCTTCGCCAGGCTTAGGGTTTCGATGACTAGCAGTCCTTCGCTAGGTGCCTAGCAATCTTTCGCTAGGACTTCAATCTGCACACTCAAGTAATATGTTAGATAAAAATAACATCTTAACTTTTGAACCCTTTGCCATTATGAAACCAAGGTTCGACTTGGGTGCTGTCTGCACTAACACAAAGTGATTATATTGAGTAAATAATATCCAGAAAAAATATATGATCAGCTATATGTACTCTAATTTACAGTTAAAATATTTGGAAATCCCCTGAGCAAGGGGGCCTTGATTGTTTCCATTGAATCATCTACATATGGTTTTAGACTCAACGTAACCTCCAACCCAATGGCTACCAACTGAGGAGCCATGAAACTGTACACGACATTGCACCAATTATACCTAACTAAGTTGTCAAGCTCAACTATGCAGTCAATCAATGAGAGGACAGGAATTCTAATAACGTTGCTACTACCACAAAACAGAACAGTAACATAAAAATATAGTAGATAAAATTGATAGTAGAGCTTGCCATTTGATCTTGACTTCATTATGAGTTTCCCCAAATGCTTGGCAGAACAACTAGACTCTTGAAAATACTCCTTGTACAGTGGGTTGGAGGTCTCGTTTAAATCAAGTTGGATTATCTCTCCATTGTCGGGTAGCCCTAGAATCATTGAAATATCTACCTTTGTGAATTTGAGTTTTTTCCTGTAGAAGATAAAGCTATATTTTTCTTGATCCCAATTATCGAACATATTCTGGATTTGGGCTCTTACAAAAGAACTATTTAGGAGGTCGATGACCCACAAAAAGGATGTGTCTCGAATCAACTATTCTTGTACTGCTGTCGGTTGAATAGAATCAATAAAATTTCTGAAATGACAAATGTTAATTTTCCAGTTCATTCTTTTACTTCGTTCTCTCTTGACATAACTTGTACAATCACAGAGGATTTTGCTTTTTTCCAGACTCAACTGTCCTTTTTTACTTCGAGCAACACCTTACTGCGACGACGAATTTTTTGGAGCGTCTTGCTTTGACGATGATTTTTTTGGAGCCATCTCGAACTTAGCAACCATAAAACAGCAATCACACACATAAAAAAACATTTAGATTCCATAGATAAAGAGCCTGCTCAGATTCGGTCAATGACTAAAGACTATTGCTAACCCTAGGTGAAAATTATGATTTAAATAAAAAACTAAATGCAAAGGTACATACAATGTCACTGGTCCGATAACGAGGATGCTAACCACACAGCTCCAAAGGAGGAAAATATGGTATCTTTGATTGCGAAAAAACCAGGAATAAGATGACGATCGCTAACTACAAGGCTCCAAAGGACACTATACCTGATCTCCCGAAATTTTAGGCCCTACGCGGACCTGATTATTTAACTATTTTTATCAAGAATAATTTGTCATTTTTAAATATCTTTATTTTCTGCAATTATATTTAACTTTTTATAGAGATAAATATCGTTAACTCTAGAATATATATTTCATAAATATCTTATTATCTATCTTAGTATTTTTTTTCACATTTATATATATTTTTAATATATATTATTTTTATTTCTTATATTTTTAATCTATAACCTCTAATTATTTAATTATGATTTATATATTTTTATATTTATATTTATATCTTAATATTTTCTTTCTCTTTTTATATATTTCCTTAACTTTATCTATATTTTTATATTATACATATATATTTATAATTTGAAAAAAAAATATTTCGATAACTTTATCTATATTTTTATATTATACATATATATTTATAATTTTAAAAAAAATATTCCGATTTTGGTTAGCAGAGCGCCTAACATACTGAGATTTCAGGCCCAACGTCGCCTAATATTTTTTTTCAATTTAAAATTATATTTTAAAAATATATAATTGTTATTTATTAATTATTGATATGATAATCTTTTAATTATTTTTTAAACTTTTTACAAAATAATTTTTTTGTTGGGACTCATATATGATCAATACCGGCTTATATTTGTTTAAACTTTAAATAAGTTTAAATGTATCGTATTATTGAAGAATATCTGGAAAGTCTCAAAATACATAATGGATAGCACAATTCGAGTCTTTGTAATGTCATCAACTCGTAATAATTTATTTTAATTTCTATTCTATTTTTTATGATAATTTTAATCAATAAACTCTATTTATTTATTCTTTTATATTTTTTTCATTATATTTATTTTTTTATATATTTCAATATTCTATATTTATATATTTTCTTTATATTAATCTATATTAATACTTTACTTTATTATTTATGCATATTATTTATTATTTCCTTATATTATTTATTTTACTTTACTTTATATTTGGTACTTTATTTTTCTTTATCTTAATTTTCTTATCTTTGTATCATATTATCTATGTTAGTTTTCTATCACATTTATACTTTATTTTAATATCTATTTTTTTATTACTTATATTTTTAATCTATGACCTCTAATTATTTATTTATAGTTTTTATATTTTTATATTTTATATTCATATCTTTATATTCTCTTTATCTCTTTATATAATTCCTTAATCTTTATCTATATTTTTATATTATACATTATTTATTTATAATTTAAAAAAACCGATTTTGGTTAGGAAAGAGCCTGATATACTAAGATTTCAGGCCTAATATCACCAGATATTTTTTCCAATTTAAAATTTTGTTTTTAAAATATATAATCATAATTTATTAATTTTTAATATGATAATCTTTTAATTATTTCTTAATCTTTTCATAAAATAAATTTTTTGTTGGGGCTCATGTATGATCAAAACCGACTTACATTTGTTTAAACTAGAGAATACTTAGAAAGTCTCTAAATATACAATGTATAACACAATTCGAGTCCCTGCAACATCATCAACTCATAATAATTTATTTTAATTTCTATTCTATTTTTTCTTATAATTTTAATCAATAAACTCTATTTATTTATTATTTTTTTATATTTTTTTCTTTATATTTATTTTTATATTCATATATATTTTATATTGATATCTTTATTTTCTTTATCTATTTATATATTTACTTTATTTTAATCTATATTTTATATTACATTATTAGGTATTCGTATTATTTAGTTTTTATTTTCTTATATTATTTATTTTACTTTACTTTATATTTGTTACTTCATTTTTCTTTATCTTATTTTTTTATCTATAAATCTTATTATCTATCTTAATCTTTTAACATTTATATTTTATTTTAGTAATGATTATTTTTATTTCTTATATTTTTAATGTATAACATCTAATTATTTATTTATAGTTTATATTGTTGGAAGTCAGATGGCTAGAGAGGGGGGGTGAATATAGCCAATCACTTAGGTTTCAAAAACTTAGCAAGTTTCTGCACTTGGAGTTGTTAGTAGCACAGCGGAAGTATGAAAAACAGAATGTGCAGAAACTAAAACAGATAACTAACTAGCAAGATTAGCAAGATCGCTAACAAGGAGGATTTACAAGGTTCGGGGATAACTTGCCCCTACTCCTTGGCGTGCCCTTAAGGTGGGTGATCCCTTGATCGTCGACAGATCAAGCCCCGGTTATCACCGGATAAGAAACAACCTCCTTCTCGGTGGAGAAACCTCTCCACAGCGTTTCAATCACAGATTTAGGTTTAAGCACGAAGAAACAACAAGAAGGATCTTACTCAAGCACTTAGTAAAGACAAGAACACAGCGAGCTTCCTGAGCTCCACCCAGCGGCGATCTCACGCAAGAAGCCCCTTCCTCGTGTCTTCCCGCTGTTGGACTCCAAGCTCCTTGTTCTCTCCTTCAAGCACTCAAGTAACGGATGGTTGCTTCAACAATCAGTAG